>RCWM02001187.1:72500-77261 GCA_003667255.2 Euschistus heros
TAACTGAAGTTATTATATATATAACTAATAAACTTTTTTATTTTTAACAATAAAAATTTGTACAGTACCATGCAGTTGAGATATATTTCCTCACAATATTCCTGGATATTTTCACGTAAAACTGTAATTTTTAACCCAGTACTATTGCAATGATTAGGTGGTTGAAATTTACCTAAAAAAGCATATTTAGATATACAATTATTAATAATAAGCAAAAACTAAGGTTAGTCCGCCTATTTTTTACAAACAACATCAAAACATAAGATATCGATTTCATCTGGTTGGATTTTAATTTCTAACTATAAAAGTTAATGACAGTAATGTAAACCTCTGCCACTTAACACTGTACACTTAAATTGTTATTATATTAAAATATATTATTTTAAACCTTCCTAGAACAATGAAAAATAAAGTTAAAATTTGCTACAGATTGGTTTAATAGTTTTACCATTGCAAACTCAGTTGCAGAATCCCGCTAACCACGAATCATTCGATAATTTAACATTCCTGGGATCCACAACTCACACTAAATATTTATTTGAATTAAGCAAGTTTTAATAATCTATATAACACTGTACCTTAATAACCTTTCTTAATGGTACTCGCCACCTATCGGTCAATTTTCAAACTTCTCTGCGCACCCCATATTTATCACTTTTTAGCAAACATTTAATAGAAAATTTGTAAATTTTGCTATTGTTAAACCTTCCTGGAACTATGAAGATGATTTAGTTATAATTTTGTACAGATTGGTTCAGTAGTTTTCGAGGTTAGTGATCACAAACGTAAAATGAAAAACAAAAAAGGCCTATGGAAAGCTTCAGATTTAGTGGCAACTGTCCAGCAGAGACGAATAAGATGGCCAGTCCATGTTCAAATAATGGGTTCCCTATAGAATATAAGATTATGATTGATCAAAATGTTTCATTTTTGAGTATAAAAAAAAACTTAACACATTGTGAAGATAAAAAAAAACAACGTTACTTTAAAATTACTTTTACAGTAAGTGTTCGGGCTTTTTTAAACGCTAGTTTCGTTGGTGATGCTCGGATCGAAAATTTACCAACATTTCGTGTGTAGAAAGTTACTTGAGGATACTTTATGTTTTATAACATTTGACGCTAAGACATATCGTTAAGGAGCTATACTGATTTTGAATAAAAAAAAGTAACGCTTTTAAAAAACATTTTTAAGAATTGAGGCTTTTTCTGGCTCTGTTGGTGTGAATATAATAGAAGCAGTGGATAGAAAAGTAGTAGATTACAGATAAACATATCCGTGGAGTGATGTTCTTCTCAGTCGGATAGAAATCGATTTGTTTTTAGTTGTTTTTAAGCATATTTTTTATGTTAGTTGTACGCAATATATGTTTCCTTTTTTTACACCTGTCTCTAAAATTTCTTCTGCGGTCGATTTAGAAGCACTAGAGATCATTACAGAGCCATTTTGCCTAGGAATTCATTATACTGGACGAGAGCTAACGGTTGATACAAGACGCTAACTGGGAAACCATGATCCGAGAAATGTCAAGGCCCGCCTTACGGTTTGTTTACTCGGCACGATCTCTGCGTCATCTCAGTCGATTCCGACACATCACTTTTGATTATTTATCAGCTTTACGAAGAAATATATATATTTTTTTTTTTTGCAATTCAATTCTTAGCATTTGTTGTAATTGTAATAATGATTAATTACAAAATAGTTCTCTTTAATCGTTTGCAATTCATGGATTAGCGAGAAACTATATGGTAAGAATATAAACAGATAAGAATACTTGAGAACTTAGAATCGGAAGCAAAGGAATTTACTTCGTGTATAGAATACTGATGATTTATAAAATAAACAAAAAATAAATAATAATTTTTATTTCGTCACGCAACGTTATTTTACAATCAGTGAAAGTGGTGGTATAAGCAAAATATCATTAATACAAGACTGTGTAAGTAAGTTTAATAAATTTTATGTTTTCCAGCTATTACTTTATTATTTCTCTTATTAATTCGATACTAGTCATTAATTTAGATACAGATGATTTTATTATTCTGTCACAAATAACTTAATCTTGCAACGACAGAACGCTTCCGGTACTGATTTAGCGTTCCATAATTCAATTTTCCATTCAATACACCATTCTTTACAGCCAGGTAGGTGGTTTTAACGATATCATAAACTCCCCGTCAAAAGTATAGCAACACCCATAATTCTCGAGATTTTCCTGTTTTTTACCTTAATCCATACTTGGTCTATATTCATATTAATATTATTTATTAAAAGTAAGGCATTAAGGATTAGACACATCAATGTTATATTATAATTAATAAACGATGGAATTTTAGATTATTTTTTTCAAATTTCCTTCAGTCCATGTTTATCATTCGTTTCGTTATTTACAAGTATGCCAAGACAAGTGGAAGCAGTCATTCAAGCCAGAGGAGGCAATATGTCTTATTAAATATAACTTTTAAAAAATTTTTATTTGTATTTAATACATTTATTGAAATTTACATACAAATACAAATAAAACGGTTAAAATGTCAATAACATGTAAAGAACTACTCACTAGTAGCACTTCAATATGTTCTACATTAGGTCTCTTGGCCATCATCTTTTCTGACGCCTCGGAGAATGATCGGGAATTGAGTGTGAGGCAAGTTGGGAGACTAGTGGATTTGAGTGGTTATGGAGCTTACTATGAAATGATAGGTATCTGGTTTGGACTAAATAAGCAACATATGGAACATTAAGATGATTATGGATAACTTTATTGGTGACAAAGTAAGGACCATTTAGAATTTTTCGAAGGATTTTGGATTGTAAGGATTGGATACGAGATGAATTGGATGGTTTAGTGGAGCCCCGAAGCTTAACTCCAAATAGGTCTAATCACAGTCATGTATATTAGTCTTTTGTAATTAATTGGGTGCTTTGATCGTTTATCTAGTAAATGTTGAAGTAGTCTTCAACGACGAGCAGTTTCTTGTCGCTTTAGTCTTGGCAAAAATTAAAAAATTTAAAAAGTAAGTTGTTTGGAAGAAATATTGTAATTTATTTTAATAAAAAAATTTTATGTCTAGTTTAAGAATTTTTATTATAGACTTCAGAACCTTTCTTAATTATAAAAAAACAAAACATGTTTGTATAAAATTCAATATTGATTGTGTTAGAATATTTTTAAAAGGGAGTTAAGTTAGCTAAACCAATCATATCAACATACATATGTTGCTATAAGGATATGATACGAGTACATATCTCGAATTTATAGGGTTCTTTACTGTGCCAAGTGAAATATATTAAAATATGAAAACCAATGCCAGACAATGAATTTTTGTAAATTAAGGAGAACTACGTGACTTCGTAAATAGGAAGGTAACAATAATAATTATGTATGCTTTACTTGAGGTAACAGAAGATGATAAATGCGCACTTAACTCATTTTTGTCATTTTTCGACATCCCAAGTCTGTAACCATCCTGTTTTGATATTTTGTATATTATTTAAGACGGGTATCATAAATATCTGGTAATAGAATCATAAAGGAATTCACTATTGGTCAATTCTATTAAAAATCCTATGAAAATTCCCATTTTCAATAGAAAACTTTCACAATTTACATAGAGCAATTTCATTTCATACAATTTCTGGTATTTATAAAGTTCAGAAAAAAAAAAGAAGAGAGAAATAAAAAAAATCAGGCTTCAGAAAAAACTCCAACATTAACTAGACAAGCGTTCAAAGCTTCCAAAAAATTACCATATTATATGCCGAAAGGCCAATTCCACTAAACCTTCCAATTCTTCTTCTATTCGTTATAACCCAAAATACTTTTTTGCTGTCAAATGGCTTTGAAATAAATTTTTTGGTGGGAGTTTTTAGTGGGGTAAATCACGGGTTATGGTCATAGTTAAGGAAATTGATTGATGCAAAAGAGGATATCGTCTAGACAGTTTTGCAGATTACTATTTTTTTTACATATTTAGATTCACGAATTCTTGTTCTATTAAATGGTAAATTTACAAAAGCTCTGTATTTTTCTTGAAATAGATTTTTCAGTTTTTATGCAAATATCCTAAAAATTCCAGTTATGGGCACAGTGTATGAGTTATGGTCATAGTAAAAACTAGTTATGGTCATATGAACAAAAATTTTGTAAACAATTGTTTTTATTATTTTAAAATTCACTATTTATACGTACTTTTTAATCATTTGAGGTTAACAAAAAATTAAGGATTACAAATAATCAAAATAAAAACTCCGAAAACACATTATTACAGTTTAACTGCTGCTTCCGGGATTTAAAAGAAATCCAGACTCGTCACCATTAAAAATCCGCGATGGGTGACACAAAACATCAAAGAAGTGTTCTTTCTCTAAAATATTTTCCACTAAGTCAAACTAACCACGCATGTCATTCTGAAACACACAAGAGCTGGCTGGTGATACGGCTTTAGTGGTTCTACTGGAGATATTTTGGTGGCGACGGAGAAAACCCCTTTACCATCCGTCAATGGGCATACCATCTTTAAATTTACATTGTCAGTTCGAAGCTATAGCTAGCTCTTTGACGCTCAAAAATAAATCAATTTTTCGTTTGGGAAACCCCCGTCTAGAGCAATGAATAATCCATTTCTCTAACAGATTCTCCCTCTTCAGCAGACAAAAATGGGGTCTGCCACCACACTGAAACCTTCCTGTCCCCCTTAATCTTTGAGTTAACGTCATAGAGTAGGATTTTGTACCTGTTATAATAAAAGGGAGTAATAA
>RCWM02001186.1:0-77940 GCA_003667255.2 Euschistus heros
ATGGAGACCCGCGGAGGGAGGGTGTGGGAACTTCGAATCGCTAAAAAAAGTCCTTTTCAAAGAGTTTTTTTCTTTCTTAAGACGAAAGAAAAAAAAAAGGAACGTAGAATAAAAACAAAACATGTTGTAGGTTTACCTTTTTAATTTTTTAATTAACAATCGCCGAGTAAAAAGGCAGATATGCTTTGATTGCAATGAGAGCGGTGAAATACGTGCTCCTGGCCCGGTGAGTAGTAGAAGGCCGAATCGAAGGGTCAGAATGTTTTCTAAAGCATTCTGGTGTTGTGGGTTGGTTTTTGTAATTTAAAAGGTAATTAGACTCGACGTAAATTTTTTGCACAACAGCCGTATACAAGTGTCTACCATCTACTAGAAACAAGGAGAAAAACAAAAAAACCACAACACTTTAACAAGTAATGATACCTGTTTCGTGTTGGCTTAACATTTTAAAGAAGAAACGTATCTTAGCTTGGATCTAATGCCAGGATCTCATGAGATCCATCAAGTCCATTTGAGCCCCGCACTAACACCCCTCCCGCACGATAGTTTCCTAATTACCTCTCCCTTGTCGTCAAATATGAAATACACACGCGACTTGCCCGGAATTTTTAAATTGTATCTTACTTACTTAGTCGGTTACTTTATGATGTCATTTACCGCAGGTCATTTACCTCGGCAGTAGCTCTCTAGATTACAAATGCAGTCACATTTCGTGCCCAAGTGTTTTAAATAATGATCCTTTCTGGCATTTTAGTCTCTTCAATCTGAGATAAATCCTAACAAAATTCATTTCAATCTTCTTTTGACCCCTTAGTCATAAACTCAAGGACTGGTCCTTTCATGTCGTACCTCCAATGACATTCAGCACTCCTTGCTGAAAGTTCCTGCAGATAGGACTTCATCTGGACAAACGTCTTTACTGAAGCGACCTGCATTACTCGTCGTTTTCGATTACCTAAAAATTTACTTGCTTAAGTTAAAGTTTGGATGATATTTCTAGAAAGAGACTGCTATCAGTGAATAGAGGACGCGGACCGCTACACAAGCCACCTAACACACTTCAACACACCTCAAACGAGATTCAAACTTGGTGTAAGAAATGGGGAATACACACCTTTCTTATGACAAATCCCTTCTATTTACATTTTACCACTACGACACAAGACCTTGTCCGCCTGTTTATATTGACAACCAACCTTTACATCAAACTGAAAAAGTGACATACTAGGACTTACGGCTTGATAGAAGACTGACATGGGGGCCCACGAGCTCCCCACAGGTGCGTCCGCTAATGGACAAAAGTCTAAAAAGCGATCAGTTTTTTCCCAACTTGGTTTCCTTTAGTGATCATTTAATAGTTGACCTCAATGATAAGGAACTGTAGCTTTTAAACCCATATTACAAAAGCAAAGATAAGAATCATGATTGAACAATTGGCAAGATTGCTTATCTGTCTCATCGATACAATTTCAATTTATTGGGCCCTTATTTAATGTAAGTACACATCAACGTCACTTGAAGTTTTAGTATGCGGCAGGCATCGAAGAAGATCATTAATAACCATTTTTTCATTAATACCTCTGAATATTTTTTTTCCTTAGTATCTTTAAATAACATTTTTTTATTAATATATTTATAACAAAAAAAAAAAAAAAACTTCAAATCGACAGATTTCAATTTCGACCCAAACATTCTTAGTTTTTGATAGATTTTGATTTAATACAAATATACATCATGAATATACAAATCATTCTGCTTTGAATGATTCCTCTGTTTATTTATTTCAGAAAAACATTAGACCTGAAAAAACACTGATGTAATTAATATTTTATATTTGTAATCCACGTCTCTCTAGTCATGATAGAATCCTTCTAGAATATCATCCAAACTTTAACTTTAGCGAGTAAATTTTTAGGTAACCGTAAATTTTTATAAGTCTATCCCGTCAAGAATGACTTTTGTCTACTTCGACCGCTAGAGCGCCGCACTGTTCGTCAATGCAAAAAAACAAACGTTACTGTTAAGACTGCGACTTCTGTACTCAGTACTTCACAAACGCTCAAAATTTACCAGTAAAGACAGAAACTTAAACATTTACTTGCTAAAACCCACCTAGACGCATGCATCGCAAATTTATAGACCGGGCAAAATAACAAATATCATAAAATACAAACATTTCAATTGAAATTCCTAAGACTGATAACAATATCTCCTCCTTATGTGTCAAACGATATACTACATACAGACTTATGTATTCCGACAGTTAAGACCTATATCTATAAACTTTATAGGCAATTTCATGAAAACTACGTGGATACGCTAACAAAACAGATACTAACTATGGCAACAGTACAGATACCTGACATAACTCAACGGAGGTTGAAAAGGAGGCTGAAGATTGTGCCACTGGGTGCTGACTCTCTCATGCCGGATCATGTCTGTTGTTTCAATGTAATTTCACATTCACTGGTTGTCCGTTGTGTAGATTTGTGAATAAATTTATTATGTAAAAAAAAAAAAAAAAAAATGTATTATAGAAGGATTAATTCTAGGAATATCTCGATTCTAGGTTCTACCGATTCTTGAAGAATAGATGACCCAAAGTAGATTCTTAGAAACCGATCGATACTGTTGCCGATAGATTTGCAAAACATTATTATATAGTTATTGTAAATACATCGATTTTTTTCCCTTTAAAGAAAAAAAAAAACAAAAAAAACTTAAGATAATTTTAATAAATATCTGTTTTATCTATATTTATACTATTATTTAAAAGGAAAAGCTACTTTTTATTTATTATTACTAACCACGAAAACTACAGAGCCAATCTGTACTATGTTTTAACTACATCTATAATAAAATTATTATTATATAGGGTAAACCAGACAGTTATTGACGCCCTATCTTAAAAATTAAAAAAAAAAAAAAAATATAGCAAAAAAAAAAAAAAAAAGAAAGGAAATCATAAAATATCTTTTAAATCCTACAACTCAATTGTGTAAAAATATATATTATTATTATTATTATTATTATTGTCTCTCCTATACTCGGTTTTTTCCGGAAAAATAGCACCTACCCGGATCAAAGTCAAGGGTTAGGCACGGAATTTATTTATTTTTTGATGTTTAAAAATTTTCTGATGATACTGGCTGTTCCCAGAAGGACTGCCTTCTGCGAATCTTGTAGAATTTTATTCGTGAGATCCAGTTCTTTGATTGAGTTGACTGTGATCTCCGGGATCAAGCCATTACTAGAAATGATCAATGGAAACACCCTCACATTTTCAAGACGGTACAGGTGTTTCAGCTCTTCGCCAAGATCCAAATATTTCCTCATTTTCTCAGCAGCCGTGCGATGAACATTATCATCCGTTGGCACTCCTATTTCTATTATAGCTGCTGATTTATTATCTTTGTTAACAAGTAAAATATCGGGTCTGTTGTGAGGGATAGTGTGATCTGTCAAAATAGCTTGGTCCCAATATAGTTTTATATGCTTTGTTTCAATTATAGGCTTTGGGTTATACCTGTAATAAGGTACTTCCGCTTTTTCCAAAATCCCGTATTTATTGGCCACAGCTTGGTGAACTATTTTGGCAAAGCAGTTATGCCTCAGCAAATATTCTTTACCTGCCAGAGCCTGACAGCCAGAGGATATATGCTGGATCGATTCCGCTGCAGCTTTGCACAACCGGCATAGTTCATTAATTTGTTCGCCACATATTCGACGTCTATAAACGTTTGTAGCAATCACCTGGTCCTGGATCGCTAATAGGAATCCTTCAGTCTCTGGAAATAGGGTTCCCTTACGCAGCCACATAAGAGAGGCATCAGCGTCAGTTCCAGTGGTTGAAATGGAGTGGTAGAACCTTCCATGTAATTCTTTAGTTTTCCAAGAATCTAGAAGATTTTCTTGGGTTGGTACAAGAGGGTTTTCTGTTGATGCCAAATTCAAAGCAGTAAATTTTTTATCTAATTCTACAATGGTGGAGGCAACTCTGGAAACCTTAGATTTGAAGTAACCGCGGAGATTTTCTTCTTGCTCGCGGCATGCCTTAAAAATGCTGGTTAGACCTCGACCTCCAATTTTTCTGGGAAGATACAATCTCGCCACGGAGGATTTAGGATGGCGTTTTCGGGCATTTACCATCTGAACTCGAAGGTATCGGTCCATTGATTCTAACTCCGTAGTAGACCAATTGACAATCCCAAAAGAGTAAGCCAACGAAGGGATAACCCAAGTGTTCAAACTTTTTATCAAATTCTTTCCTGAAAGAAGTGTCTTTAGGATGAGTTTTGAACGCTTTTTAAACACATCTTCGAATTGTCTCTTCACATCCTTCTTAAACTCTAGAAGTTGATAAATCCCCAGGTACTTATATGAGTCCCGTTCATCAAGATGATTAAGTACAATACTATTTGACAGTTCCATATTTCTTACTTCTATAACCGTCCCTCTTTTTAAATGAAGCACTGCACACTTATCAATGCCCAGGCTCATGTGTATATCGCTACTGAAGGCTCTCACTAATTCAAGGAGGCTTCTAAGGTCTTGTTCATTCCTGGCATACAACTTAATGTCATCCATGTACATTGAGTGGGACAGCACTGTTTCCGTGTTGAGGTGATAGCCTTTACCTGAACTATTGAGCATTGTACTAAGAGGGTTGATTGCCATGCAAAACCATAAAGGGCTCAAGGAGTCGCCTTGAAATATTCCTCTTTTAATTGATATTGCTTCCTCGGAACGTTCTCTTTTATCGTCGGGCATTGTCAGGAACACTTTCCACAGCTTCATGAGACGTTCCAGTAAATTTATTATGTTCTGGTCCACTTTATAGATCTTCATCACTTGAAGGAGCCAGTCATGCGGTACTGAATCAAACGCTTTTTGATAATCAATCCATGATATTGATATATCACGATGTCTTTTTTTTCACTTGTGAAGCTATGAAACTGTCAATTAGTAGTAGTTCTTTACACCCCCTAGAATTTTCTCTTGTCCCTAACTGTTCGTCAGCTATTAATTTATGAAGGTTGATATGCTCTTTCAGTTTCTGATTTATCACTGATGTCAATAGTTTGTACACACCATTTAGACATACTATTGGTCTATAATCTTTTGACTCTAGTTGTTCCTTGTCTCCTTTTGGAATCAGATAGGTAATACCAGTACAAAACTCATTTGGAAGGTCAATATTATTTTCTAAGAACTTCTGGTAACAGGATGCTAGTGACCGATGGACGCTTTTAAAGTTCTTTAGCCAGTAGTTATGTAACTTGTCTGGGCCTGTTGCCTTCCAATTTCTCATCTTTCTAAGCGCTTGGATTACATCATTTGTACTAATCGAAGCAGCTTCCATTAAAGGAACATGAACAACACTGTCGTCAACCTGTTTTAGCCAGTAAGCATCTTTTTTAAAATATTCGGCTTTTCCCCATACCCCTCTCCAAAAATCAACCAACGAATCCTTACTTGGGTGAATGGCATTTTTGTTTTTCCTTTCATTGGTTAACTTCTTGTAAAACATTTTCTCCATTGTGTTGAAGGATGCGTTTTGTTTTCTTCTTTCAGCTGCCTCAGTATATCTCCTTATCCGATTGGCATATATTGCTAGCTTCTGCTTCATTGTTTCCATAAGGGTAGCCAGCTCTTGGTTTAATTTTGATTTTTGTACATCACCTATATGGAAGACAATTATTTCATCAATTTTAGTTTTAAGCTTGAGTGACGCTTTCTCCGGACCTCGTAAGTAATTTGATATTACACCAATTTTTCTTCTAAAGGCCTCTACCTTAGTTATCAGCCTTCTCTTCCATGGTGGCGTATCTTTATCTTTATCCCGCTTCAAAGATTTAAATTCTTCTCGCTTAAGGCGATATAGGCCCAGCTGCAATCCCACTGTTCTGGCTGCTACATATATCCAATGAGATATCTCTTGAAGAGTCATATCGTCCTTAACTATGTCCGCCAAAACCTGGTCGACAACTTTGACCATATTCATAGTTTGTTTACTATAAGGAACTCGGACGATATTTGGTCTATGGCATAGTGGTACACCTTCATATTTCATATGCTCTTCTTGTATTCTCATTTTCATTTCAGCAATCAATTGAGCCTGTGGATCGTCTTGCATCTGTAATATTTGCTCCGAAACATCAACCGTTACTTCTACTTCGCAGTCACTTTCCTGGGAATTGTCGACCACATCATTCATAATTTTTCCAATGTCAATCTTTATGTCATTGATTTCTGCTTCAGATAAGAATTTGCGTTCAATAATCTGCCTTACCTGATCTCCTAATCTTTGAGCAGTTACCTGTTTTTTCTGGGAACCTTTCATTCCAGTATCCGATAATACTTCTGTAACCTTCCTGTCTCTTTCTAAATTTGTTGCCAAGAAATATGCTCGGATTGCGGCAATATTCATATCACGAGTCCACTTCATCCGAATCTGCACGTTTCTTTGGCGGTTTGCCACTCTTCTTCGCGCGGGATGCTCATGGGCATCCAAGCTCGAGTCGGAGTTTAAGTTGGGCATACCTATAACTGCCTGTCTTACGGTTCCATACGACAACGGAGCACCGCTCGCACTGCCTGCCGATGTCGAGGGCTGGCTATCCAATCCCTCCAGAGCAGCCCTTACTCTGGATTCGTCCGAGGCTTGTTTTCTTGTACGCACCATTGTTAATGGGAAGTGCATTTTATACCTTCTGCCAGGTTTTTTGACAGCCGCCTCTAACATGAGGATCAGACGCTGACCAGGATGCCGCCCAATCTGGGTTCAGACGCACCTGGATTTGAGCTAGTTTTGGTCCGCCCCGGGTATTTTATTTCCCCGGTGCCCACCATATCTGGTGAGGGTCCCCCTATCCGCCACCTGGGGAGGCGCCCGATGGAAGACTAGCAACTACTCACGGGTTATTATTATTATTATTATTATTATTATTATTTATTTATTGAAACACACATGAGTGGTGATGTAAACGTTTGGGGTTTAGTACCGACCAAAAGTTTATATATTAAGAGTTTTTCTTATTATTGATGCTGTGTCAAGTAGGACTGCCATCTGTGCATCTTCTAATTTGTTTCAACGAAATTCCTCCATCTTTGAAGGATTGCACTGTCGTTTGAGGTATAAGGCCATTGCATGATATTATTACTGGCAGGATTGAAATCTTTTGATTTCTTCTTCTTATTATTCTTCTTATTATTATTATTATTATTATTATATTATTATTATTGTCCAGATTTCAAAGATATTTATAAGGTGCCAATAACTGATTTTACATTATTTATTGTCACTATATTGAAAGGACATTCAAAGATTAATGTTTGGTGTGAACTTTCTTGCTTAGCTCAAAGTATAGTAATCAATGAAAAATTACTTACAATTAGTTTGATTGCATCACAGCAAATCTCAACTTTATTGAACTATTATTTCTATAAACTTTATTATGAATATTCCCGAATATTTCTTTAATGGTGTCAATAACTGTCTGGTTAGCCCTAAAACAGCTGTTTTACATATTTTGTTTTCAACCCTTATCTAATTGATATTAACATAATTTATTTTACTGTATTGATTTGATAATGATATTCAATTATTATTATTATTGTTTTAGATGCCCCTTCCTAAATAATGGGCCGCTGGGGATGCTTGCTCTTGCTTCTGCTGGCGTTATCTAAATCGTCTTCCGACAACCTGCCCTCAACGGACCTTCCTATTCAAGGTCAGTTTTATATTTATATTCAAATTATTTCAGTATATAAAATATATCTGCTTAGCAGTTTAGAGTTACTTTTCAGGAATTAAGCAAACTTACATGTATAGGGTTAGAACACAAAATAATAACAGGTTTTTTAATGGAGAAGAAGATAATCGGGGATGCAATCTAAGAGAAACACCACGTCTAAAGGTTGTTTTATATTACACGGCACGACACGTAGCGGACCGTAGCGTTTCAGACAAGACAAATATTAGGATAGTTAGTTTTATAGTGCCTGCGTATATATAGCGGATCGGATCCGGCAAGACACGGCACGTTACAGACAAAACATTATGACATTTCTCGAAAAGAATATTTGGTCGGAGCCGGTCAGTGCCGGACCGTGTATGACCGTGTCTTAACGTGTCTTTTTCGTAGTATACTTTAGTTTCCGACTCCAACAGTGCAGTACTGCACTGACTTTGCCCCGTTCTAGTTCTTTTTCTGTATAAATTTGATTCCATTTTTGTTTTGTTTTTGAAAAACTGGGTGTTGAAAAATGAATTGCGTGCTTAAGGAGTAACACATTGAAAATTTTATATTAATATAAGAATATAAAAACAGAAATTTAACATGTGCAATTATAAAAAAAAAATCTAATCAAAACAATTTGTATAAATTTCTACTCGATGTTCAGGACATGTAGGTTTTCTACATTTAGTGCATGCTTTCTTGACTTTTTTTTATCTTTTTGACTTGGGACAAATAAAACATCTGGACTAAACTAATGACTAAACACTAATATGAAGTAATATACTATAAACAAAAAGTCAATAAAAAAAAAAATCTCCGCTTCGCCTGTGCTCCCGGTCCGTGCTGGAACCCGCTGTGCCTGATAATATAAAACAAGCCTAAGTAGAAATAATTTAATACGTGCTAACGTTTCGACCTGCCTCGCAGGTCTTCTTCAGGGCCACCGAACCACACTGGAGAGGAGACGAACGATGACTGACGTTGGCACACAATTAAAGTATTTCTACTTAGACATGGTGTTTCTGTTTGACTGCATCCTTAATTATTTTCTTTTCCATTCATCTTAACAGTCAACTATACTTTTATCTTAATACAGCTGTTGTATATTCATATGTTAATGGATTATAAACAATGGTTACTAATGTTGTTTTTCCTCAAAGATTAATTCAGTTTGTGTTACATTTTCTATGGGTAAGGACCTCTGAAATTGGCGATGTCAAAACCGCGCGTAACACCAATGTTGTTTAAGATGAAGGAAGCATCAGTGAATGTACAGTGGAGCGATGGTTCCAAAAATTTCGTCTTGAAGATTTTTATCTCGAAGACAGACGAAAGTCGCGGTAGGCCTTCATCATGTCCATTTGAGGGCTTTCTAAGAAGAAAACCTACTTAGAAGTAAGACGAAAAAACTACTCCAGGTATTGCGAGAAAAGTTAGGATTGAATATTTAGCATTATAACCTCACAAAATTAATATATATTTATACTTTTTTTTATATATATTTTCTATATATATTATTAGATTATATATATATATTATTTTTTTTTTGAAGAGAAAAGATTTGAATTCCGAGTTTCCACCTCGGTGGAGGTGGAAACTCGGGTTCGAATCCCGACCGATTTTTATTGATATCAAGAAAAATTACATAATAATTATATATATAAAATCCCGATTTAATAAGTAAAACAATAACAATTTTGAAGGGATACTTTTTTGCCTACTCGGCATTTTTAGATTGGTACCTCTCCAGATTCTTCTGCCTCAGTTGACTTAATGTCGTTCCTTTCCATGACCAGTGAGGAGGAGTCACTTTGCTGGCGATGTAATCAGTGGAGTGTATTTCATTAAAATAAAATAAACAAATAAAAAAAAAAAAGAACCGTTCAATACAGTTTCAGAATTTTGTTTGAGTTAGGATTGATGAAGTAATTGTCATTTCTATTGGCCCTATTTTATTAGAAAACTAGTTTCGAATGCTAAACGTTCATCTTCACTTCTAAAACATACAATTTTTTTTTTCAAAACATGTAAGAAAAGAAATTAAATACATTGGTACTCACCTGAGGAGATCTAAAAGATATCTTAAATATATGAAGAGTGAAGGAAGGGGGAAGGGCCAGTACCAGGTAGGTTCAATCTTTTTGGAGTTTTTCCTATGCCTAATTGGATTTTTCCTTTGAAAACAAAATTTAAAAGGGAAATGTTTATCTGGTCATTTAAACAAAAATCTGGATTGATTTTGAACGATTTTATTATTTGTAATGTTTCATAAATTTAGGCTATTTTCTGTTTGATGTATTGTGTGTAATGCATCAATTAGGAAAATCCAATTAGTCATAGGAAAAACCACCAAAAATTGAACCTACCTGGTCCTGGCCCTACCCCTTCCACTATGGATGTGTTTCGGATATCTGTTAAGCCTCCTCAGGTGAGTAACAATATTTGATTTATTTTCTTTTTTTGAAAAAAATTGGTAAATATACGTCTACAAATTGATTTAACAAATTGCTCATGTTTTGAAAAAAAAAAAGTTATATGTTCTAGAACTGAAAATGAATGTTTAGCATGTGAAACTAGTTTTCTAATAACATAATTCCAATAGAAGTGGCAACTAATTATTAATTCTAATAGTAAGATAAATTTATCAGTCTTTTAGAAGCTTTTTTTATTTCGCCTCATTAGGTGAGTATATACATGTTTGATTTCTTGTCTTTCGGTTTTTAAAAAGAATATTATATATAATTTAAGTAGGAAAATGTTGATTGTCTGAATTCTTTTGTATGCTTTAGAACTGATGAATGTTTTACATTCGAAACTAATCATCAAATAAAAAAAAAAAATCCATTGAAGCGGCAAATAATTTATCAATCCTAATCATAAACAACTGTTTTTATGTCTCATAAAACCTGTTAGTATGTTATCAAACAAGACTAGAACGTTCTAGATTCTTCTTAGCCTAAATATATATAGATACCTCACCACTAACAAAAGCCAGACGCCTGTGAGACTGTGTGGAAGTGCGTATCTTGTTAAGAGAAATATTTTTGTTGCCTAGAGTTTATTTTCATTTCAGTTTATGTTTGTTATGTTGTCTTATATCCTTCTGTATATCTTGATCTCTGCTTTTAAAACCGTTTACACCCAACAGGCGTCACATTATGAGCTGTCAACTGTTTGAAATTTTTGTGTTTTTTGTTTTAATGGGTTTTTTATTGGCCCAAGTGTTACGACAATCTATCTCACTAAAAGAGAACAAGAAATAAAATAATGTGATACATCGATTTTCAGACGCTAGTTGAACTTCTGCATTCGATGGGCATGTAGCTTGTTTTAGGATGAAACGGATTTTTGAGTGATATATATATAAAGTGAATTTTGCAGAATATATTGACCAAAAGTGAATAAAGATTTGGAACTAGGTTTTGTAAACTAGATAATGTGGTAGTTGAAGTGAATATGATATGCAATTCAAAACATTATCTCCCGGCAGACCAACTTAGCGGTCTCACGTTCTAATGTCCTGCACGTGAGAGCAGGTTTTGTTATGTCCTGAACGTGACTTTAATTTATGTTTAAATTCTGAATTATATTATCTAGGCTTTACCTGTACCTAGTAATTTTAAAAATATATATTTTTTTTATTTATTAAAATAATCTATATTCTTTTTAAGTTGCTAGTTGGTGTTTTGAAATTAACGAAATAAAAAAATAGTTAGGTGGAGAAGAAGATGATGAGAGTGATGCAGTTAAAGAGGAACCACGTCTAAGTAGAAATACTTTAACTGTGTGCCAACGTTTCGACCTGCTTTGCAGGTCATATTCAGGGCTATAATAAACAAAATACTAGATGTGACGAAAATAACAGACTCATAAACATATAACAAATGGAATACAGAATGACATGGTCTTATTTTCCTGTTATCCACTACCCTTACAATAATTTTTTCCCTTATCATTACTGCCTTGTCCTTGACCTTACCTTGCTGCTTTGTATTATTATTGATTTATGTATCTATTTTTTTCTATAGAATTTTTCTTATATTTTTTTCATCCATGCCATTCTGTATTCCATTTGTCATTTTTTTTATCGGTCGTTTATTTTTGTCATCTAGCATTTTGTTCATAATAGCCCTGAAGATGACCTGCAAGGAAGGTCAAAACGTTGGCACGCATTAAAGTATTTCTTAGACGTGGTGTTCCTCTTTGACTGCATCCTTAATCATCTTCTCTATTCATCTCAACAGTCGAGTTTACTTTTATCATTAAAAAATAGTTATTATTCTAGACACAGATTGTGTTTTCCAAGTATTGTCTAATAGCAATGAAATCTGGTAGTAATATTTTTCAAACCAAGATTCAAAAAAAAAAAAAAAAAAAAAGCACCCGTGTATTTATATTTAGATTAGAAAACCGTTTTTAAATACATACTAAATTAGAAAGAAAAGAAAATTAATATACTCATTATATTTCATGAATGATACAAAATTAAATGAAGAAAACAAAATTTAATTTTTAATGCTCTAACCATCCCTATAACCCCCCCCCTCCAGAAGATTGAAACGGCAATGGCCCCGAGACCTTTTGTAATATAATGTTATGTTGGAGTCCTGGTAATGACCAGCTTCTCCACTCAAGTCCTGAGCATGTGGCTATAGCGCCCACTCAGCCTCCACTGGATATTACTGGTGATGCAGCTGAGAAGGCAGCGCTGGGATCTTTACGGGTCTGGCCTTGACTCCAATAAGTGGGGGTAATAGGCTCGATTCGGGGGTCCCCTAGGCTGAGTGTGTCTGTATTGTACATTGAGTATGAATTTATCAAAAAAAATGTTTGAATTTTTTTTTTATTTTTTTTTATTTATTTAATTTATTTGTATAATGACAACTTGATTTATTTTTTGTATTATGACTGTTGTATTTTATCTCTTATTATTATCAATTGTGTATGGATGAGAACTTGTATATATGGTACGAATGAACTACATCATTAGCACTGTTACTTATTGCCCTTAACTGAGGTAGATTGTACACATATTTCAATAAAATAATAATAATAAAAATTTTTCATATACCATCCAATTCATCTTGTATCCAATCCTTACAATCCTTCGAAAAATCCTCAATGCACCTTACTTTGTCACCAATAAACTTATCCATTATGATCTTAATGTTCCATATGTTGCTGATTTAGCCCTAACCATATCTATCCTGTCATAGTAAGCTCCATAACCACTCAAATCCCCTAATTTCTCATTCCTGATAAACCTCCGTTATAGGACTTATTTAAGTGCTACTGATGATAAGTACTTTTCAAGTTTTGTCACGTTATTGTAACAGTTAACAGCACATTTTCTTGATGTATAAATTTTGTACAGTTGTAATTTCAATTAATTGTTATAAAAAAAAAAAAAAAATATTTACAACTTTACGATAAAAACTATAAGTAAAATAGAAAAACTGTTGTTTGTTTTGTTTATTTCGTTTAACGTCACTTTTATGCTGCTATGGCTAATCGGACGATGCTACGGTGGGAGTCCTAAATTTTGCCTATCCAGGTATAATTAGGATAGGGATCTTTAACGAGTAACTGACATCGCACAGGCTCGGGACCCCCATTTTACGTCCCTTTCGAAGGACGGCATAGCTAAGGATTTTTTTCTCCCTTTACAAAATCCTAAGGTCATCTGCCGGGCTGCGAACCCGCGATCTTGGGTTTAGTAGGTTGCTATGCTAACCACTACACCACAAGTTGATTGATTAATAAAGAATCAAGTAAATTAAGCTTATTAGTAGCACTTCAATAAAGTTTTATATAAGAAGATCCCAACGCCATTTTCTTTTCCGATTGCCAAGGTGGTTGTCGGGATATTAATGGGAAGTTGAATGACAAGTGGATTTATGTGGGAATGTAGCTTATAATAGAAGGGTAGGAGGAATCTGTCTTTTTTGTTTTGTAATCTGCCAAATTAAAACACACAGGGAACATTAGGCTCTTTGGAGATAAGTTTTGTTTGTGACATATTAGGATAACCAAGGATTTTACGTTGGATTCGGATTATAGGATTTAGACAAATGATAAATTGGATGGATTGGTTAAGCCCATAGGCTCATGTATTTTGGAATAGATCTAATTACTGTCATGTAAATGAGTCGTTTGTGATTAATTGGAAGCTTTGAACGTTTACCTGGTAAATATACTTACTTACTTCTGTAGCTCTACAGTCCCGGGGTGGACCTTGGCATTTCCAACAATACTACTCCAGTCTTCTCTACACAACGCCCTCAATTTCCAGTTCCTTACAACAAGGGTCCGGAAGACTCCTTCAACATCTTGCAGCCATCTTCTTATTGGGCGTCCTCTCTTCCTGGTACCAAACATTGTCCCCAGTAGTAGCTTCTTTGGAGCTCTGCTATCTTCCATTCTCAGAACATGGCTCAACGATTTCAATTCTTCTCGCTTTTATAAACTGAACCATGTCACAGGAACCGTACATTTCATATAGAACTCTCTGCTTGCGTTTTCCGAATCCTCCACTCACACTCAGCCATCACAGGTCCATATATTTTCCTAAGAATTGTTCTTTCGAAAATTCTCAGTGCGTTTATTGTGGAAGTACACACAGTCCATGTTTCAGCAGAGTTTGCCACGATAGGCCTTATTAAGGTTTTATATAACCTTACCTTCGTTGTCCGTGACAAGAGTGATGATCGGAAAAGCTTGATGTTCGTGAAATAGGCTCGGTTACCTGCCATAATCCGTTTTTGCACCTCTGTTGATATCTTATTTTCACAGTTGAGCTCAGCACCAAGACAGGTAAATGTTGTCACATTTTTAAACGAGTATCCGTCTATGATTAGATTTTCACTTATTCTTGAATAATTGTTTGGACTGACGTACATATATTGGGTTTTAGCCTCATTTATTTTCAAACCAACTACCTTGCCTTCAGCCTTCAACAAACCAAACACGCCTATCAAGGCTTGCTTGCTCCTCGATACCAAACTAATATCATCCGCATATGCACAAAGTTGATTAGACGTGTACAGTATATCTCTATTGATATTTAGCTTTTTTACAACACTGTGCAGCGCAAGATTAAATAATGTAGCAGATAATGCATCCCCTTGTCTAACTCCAGCTGTAACTGGAAAACTGCGATTGAGGTGGCCATTAATATACACATTAGCATTGCTACCTTTTCATAGATATTTGTATGAGACGAACTAGTTTGTTCGGGATATAAATTCCCGTGTAAAATTACTAAATAAATATATTTAAGTGTACAACTTAAATAGTAGTACTTACACTTAAATGTAGTGTACTTAACATTTTGTTCCTAGCAACACTACCAAAGGCACGGCAGTAACCTATAAATAATGTATGGAGGTCAGTGTTAACATAACGAAAATCTGGTAAATATAATATAAATAAAATTTAAAAATGACGAGTACTATTGTTCTTGTTTTTGAACAAAATAAATTTCATTAGAGATTTCAAATTTTAATTATTCATTATTTTTATATGAGAATTGTAAAATAAATTTTTATAAAAAAAGACTTTTATAACACGATTATTTAATATACACTTAACAGAAAAAAATAAAAATAAACACATTTTTAAAAAACTTTATTCTTCATTTTTATCGGGTTTTCTGACAAGGGATGTTCTTCTGAAAGCGGGTTTTCCCCCTCTTATATGACGACAAGGCGCTAATCCTGTCAGACATAAAATACAATTAAAAACAATTCAATAAATAACACTGAAGTAGAATTTGCGAAATTTCAGTTATAGCAATTATTTTTTAAAATCAATTTTCCACATTCTTTCAAGACAAGAAGGTATGTATTTATCATAAAGCATTTTTTTCTGTGCCGTTTCACAACGTATTTTATAATACTTTATAATACTTAAAGAATATTTAAGTTATATACATTATAATAGTACACATAAGATGTATCCTATAACAAGTTTCCTTAATTTATTTTTGTAACTCATAATTTAATTATTAATCAATTTTTATTATTATTTATTATTATCATTTATTATAATTAATTATCATAGCCAGACGATTGTTCTATGTATTGTACTCGTTTGTTATTCTTAGGGGACAAGTTGTCCCAGAATAAAGTTCATTTTTCTTCTTCTTCTTCTTCCTATTTTACAAAATTATGAGACCAAATCTGGGTGACCTTTTTTTTTTGCTTTTGATTGTAGTTACTATAATATTTTATTTACTTATATTTTGAATAAAAAGGTCCATGATATTATTTTTCGTATTGATCAGCTGATAAATCGTCTAGCCGTTTCCTGCCTCATTATTTCTGGTCTTCGCTGTAATTCAAGAACTTCAATTAGTGGAAAAGATATTCGATACCGGAACTCTCTCGGCCTTGATGGTCCTTATTCGTTTTCCTTTTAATATATATATTTTTTTTTAATTTAGAAAACGAATCTTAAATATCATTTTCAAGGCAGTTTCCTATATTCCTTTCCTTTTTCCGTGTTTACAGCTGGTGTCCCAACTCATCCTAATACTTTTCTTACAACCAATAGTCACGTCAATGAGGGTGAAGAGTGCATGAAATATGCGATACATTTTGACTTCAGTGCTTTGTTAGGAATAGTTAGAAAGTAAACATACTAAAACTCCCCGCCTCTGGGAGTTGAGCATACGGTCGGGGAAGGGGAGAATGTCCCATTTTTCAGTTTGTCGATCATATCTCGAAAACAGTGGACTCTAGAAAAATATATTTCAAATAAAAATCTAAGCTTATCAAATTTCCTATATATTTTTTTCATACTTATTTGTCGTACTTCCAGAGGTTTTCCTAATATACGTTTTGAAAATAGATGCTTTATATAATATATGTATGACGAACTTTGAATCCTTATTTTTTTTTACTATATCATTAATTTTTTAATGATAAATGAGTCGTTGACTGGATGATGAATATAGAAGAAGATAGTTAGGGATGCAGCCAAAGAAACACCACATTAAGGAAGGATTCTTTAATACGTGCCAACGTTTCGACCTGCGTCGAAGACCTGCAGGTCTTCTTTTCCAGTCATCGTCCTCTTCCTCACAAGTGTGGTTCGGTGGCCCTGAAGAAGACCTCAACGCAGGTCGAAACGTTGGGACGTATTAAAGAATCCTTCTTTAAAACGTGGTGTTTCTTTGGCTGCATCCCTGACTATCTTCTTCTACATTAATTTTTTATATTCTAATTAGTATTTGTAAATTATATCTATTATTATTGTACGATTTTTATATGTTATATACAGTTATAACTGTAAAAATGCTTAAACTTCTGATCCAGTTGAAAATAAAGTAAATTTAAATGCTCTACAAATTTTGTTTATGACAATTTTCTGAGAAAACCGTCTTATGAGACAAATGTTTGACAAAAAGTGAGGTGAAAAAGATTTTTTTTTCTTTTCGAAAATTTATCGATTTTCAATAATGAAGAAATTTGATCATTTGAAATATATTTTGATTGTGTCAACTGTTTCTGAGATTTAATCGAAAAATCCGAAAATTGGACCCCTCACCGTAAGCTCAGTCACCCAGGTGCAGGGACTTTTACTATGTTTACCTTCTAACTATGTTTAAACGAAGCACTAAAGTCCATAATTATCGCATATTCCATGCACTCTACAGCATGTTTATAGGCTGGACTATATGACACCAGTGTGTTATCATTCCATAATGAAATATTTACCACATACCTATTTCTCTATCCAGTCACATATCACTTCTCTTGAAGAAATGTGTTAAGATAATCCTAGAAAATCTCAGCCGTTACCCTCCGTCGAAAACCTACCTTATCCTGCCCTCCTGTATCCTTTAATGGAGTACCATTTAATAATGGGGAACAGATAAGATAATCTTAGATTTTATTTGGACAAGAGGCTTACATCTCCCTAGTTTTACAATAAAAGTTAACAAATCTTGAGCCGGTGGCTAGGAGAAGGGATTTTTTGCTTTGCCTAAAGGTTGAAGGAAACACTGACCCACTGCAATATGGCCAGCCACATTTTTAGTTATTGAAGTCTATTCAAAAATTAAACATTTTCGTGGAGCGAAATATTGATGTTTTTAAAAATGTAAGGCAAGGAATCAAATATATTGGTACTCATCTGAGTAGGCAAAACGGATTGCTTAAAGATATCAAGAGAGAAAGGAGAAGTGAAAAGGGTGAGGTAGATTACATTTTGGGGGTTTTCCCTATAACTAATTGGATTTTTTCCATTCCTATTGGGAACAAATTTTAAAAATAGGAATATTGGAAATGTTTATCTGGATTATCTAACGAAAATCTGGATTGTTTTTGAGAAACGATTCTATTATTCCTAAGGATTCATAAATTGTGTTTTTTTTTTTTTTTTTTTCATTTATTCATATCTTTCAACTGTACAAAATAATATACAACAAGTAAATGTGTGACAGTGAATACTAAATGGACATGTAAATAACTTGTGAAGAATTACTCACTAGTAGCACTTCAATAAAATCTACACTAAAAGGTCTCTAGGCCATCTTCTTTTCAGACGCCTCGGAGGATTATCAGGGATGGATGAGGAAGCAAGTTGGAGACTAGTGGATTGGAGTGGTTATGGAGCTTACTATGTAAGGATAGGTATCTGGTTTTGGTTTTCTAAATCAGAAACATATGGAACATTAAGATTTTTATGGATAAATTTATTGGTCACAAAGTAAGGAGCATTGAGGATTTTTCGAAGGATTTTGGATTGTAAGGATTGTATACGAGATGATTGGATGGTTTAGTAGAGCCCCAAAGCTCAACTCCGTACGTCCAAATAGGTCTAATCACAGTCATGTAAATGAGTCTTTTGTAATTAATTGGGAGCTTTGAACGTTTGTCTAGTAAATGTTGAAGTAGTTCTGTAACGACGGGCAGTTTCTGTCGTTTCAGTCTTTTCATAATATTAAATTTGAGACTCTGTTTTCTGCTTGATGTATTATTTTTACTCCCGAGTCTTTATTGATTTATGGTTATTTTCATTTAGATGGATAGCGAAATTGGAATTTTGGTCTGTATTATGGTATGCTCTTAGTTTTCGTTAGTTTTATTCTTTGATTTACCGATCGTCCGTTTTTCCCGTGTATTTTGCTTCACAGTCATTACAAAGTTTGTTTTTTTTTTTGTTTTTTTTTTTGGGAAGGTCTTAATTGTCGTTAGATAAATCTAGACAGTGTGTAAATTTCAATTTAATTAATGACACAAAAAATTACCCTGTGAGAGGTATTAGTTACAACTCATCACAAGATAGGCCTTGTCAATCTCAGAAAGGAGATATCCAGGGAACAAGATATACCATATGTAAACGGAACGGACGGACACGGAAGGAGGGAGAGAATGAGATTGGATGGGACTGAAGAGGGAATGGACTGAGAGTGGAGGGGGCTTAGTGCGATATAGTAAAGTGGATGCCGTTCTCTTCTCTCTGGCATCTGAGGCACTCTCTAATGGATCAACTCTCTGCTCGGGTTATTTAGAATTTAGATTTTCTAAAATAAAAAAAAAAAGTACACTTATTCTGAGAGGGCTTGAACATCAATCGACCAGTTGGGAGATTTTTAAGCATATTTTTATTTAACGGGTAAAGCCATAAATGCATCCATTAGTGAAGACGCCTGTGGCCGAGTCTGATTGCTGATACCATTTTTGAAACCTCAGCGGTCCCTGTTCTAATCCGGCTTCGGCAGTACTACATGGTCCGTAGTCCAGTCAATCAACCATTTTGTAGAGTCCATGAAAATGCGAAAAATTTTTCCTCAGGAGATCGTTAGGCATGAAATATGCTGAAATTTAAACATTTTTCTTCCCTGCTCCTGGCGTTTTGGTGAGCTAACGGCGGGGGAGAGGGTAGAAGGTCCCATTTTTGGGTTTTTCGATTATATCTCAAAGACGGTTGACTTTAGGACATTTGGTACCAATCCAAATTAAGCAATAGATTTACTATAAATGATACAAGTGCATATTGTCGAACTACAAGGGTTTTTCGAGATTATACGTTATAGAAAATATGTTTCGCAAAGGAATACTGTTTTCCTCACTTTTTGTCCTAACAGTGCTTTCTAGGTGCCTTCCACGATCGTTTTTCAACAAATGTCAAATTAAATTGGTGGAGCATTAACTAACTTTAATTTCAAACATGTTTTGGCCCTTCAAGCAAATGTTTGGCAAAAAGTAGGTAAAAATATTGTTTTTGCGAAAATTATCGATATTCAATAACGTATATCTCGAAAACTGTTGGAATTTGCCAAATAATGTATATATCATTTTATAAAAAGTTAAAAAACGCAACTTTAATTTTTATTCGGCAAACATTCTTTTCTAAGAGTTTACTGGTTGCGATATATTATCGAAAAACTCGCAAAAATGGGACCTTCTCCCCTCCCACCCACCCCCGTTTCGCTTCGACCCCCGCTAGGGTGCTGGGAACTTTTAGTATGTTTTATCCTTCTAACTCCTACCTAACGAAGTCCTGAAGGTCAATAAAATCGATAATCGTCATATGCCTTTACAATAGGCTTACTGCTGGAACAAGAGGTTTAATTGACTATTTGCGTGTAGATGTATTGTCCAATTCGAAATGAAGTACTGACAAAATGGCCCTGCTTCATTGTTCAGGAATTAATGGCGAACCTACATGCTGGTCAACTTAATCTTCACACTGGCCTTACGAACAGTGCAGCTAGAATAACAGATCCTGCCCCTTCTGCCGATCCTGTTTTTTCCCTTACAAGTTCGAAAGGGAAGTGGATTAAGAAGTCCCTGAACTTGAGTAAGTTTTTTTCACAATCCTTATTTTCTTGTTTTATATTTTTTTTTTTTTTTTTGTTACATCTTTTCTGCCCAATTGGAGCACTTAAGTCAGGACTTTGATAGTCTACTTAGACATCTTTTCTTTCTCCTCCATAACGTTCCTCATCTCTCCGACCTGCTCCCTTTGGGGTGGCCGGTTATAGTATATTGTTTTTCCGTTTCAACCTTGTTTTTAGTTTGAGACGTATACTTGTTATTCGTCAAAAATCCTCTTCTCTCTCTGTCTTTGAGTTTTTGTTGAGTTTTCTATCTACTTCTTTCAATCCTCCTTAACTTCTTTGAACAATATTATTATTTTATTTGGCAAAAAGGATTTAAATAGTTTTTCAATTCCTGGTTTTCCGGTATCTTGATATATACAAAAAAAGGAAATTCTTCTTACTATTTTTCTTACAATTTTATTTTAGTACTTATGTTTTTCTTTTTTTTCATTATCTTTCTTTAATGACTCAATTTACTTATAAACATTTTATTAATGATAAAATTGCCGGTGCGAATAACTCGCCTCGGCGCAGTAAAAATGGACTGTATAGAATTTAATCAAAGCGAGGTTCTGCAACTTTGGGGAGATGTTAGCGGAAAATAATTCAAAACCAAAAATACAGATCAGCGCACTCACCTGGTTGCGATCGCCTTCTAGTTTTCTCGCGGGGCCCCTGAAGTCCTCACAGACAGGCGAACGCTCCTTGTGGCCTGTAAAAACTTGATTGAACTCTCCTCCTCTAGCTATCACCACTCATTAAAGTCAAAAGGAAAATTTTACTGGTTGTAGCACGAAAGGTAAAACACTTTTAACATATAAAAGGTTCCTCGGAAGGCTATGTGAGCCTTGAGCATGTAAACTAGGAAGACTATGAAGTCTTGGACAAAAGTAGGTGCATCCAGGGCCAGAGTGCAGGAACAGAGTGAGCCCGAGAATGGTCCTGGAGGGGATTAAGATTGCGATTAGAACTGCCCCACTCCGCATATTAAACTTTGGGGGCGAGAGTTAATATAAGTCAACTGCCCTCTGGTTGGCAATAGGAACACTAAGTAAAAGGGCCGGTTAATGAGGGAAGTCGGTAGAAGGGCGTCACTTGAACTAACTTACAATTTTCTCATTCCCCCTTAACACAAAAGCGCCCGATGCGCGGCGCGACAAACATACCGCCCACCAAAATTGGGATGTTGCCCAATTTTATTCCAAAAGTTATACAATGAAATGAGGGCGGCAGCAGCAAATTTATACAACACATAAAATAAGAGAAAAAAAAGCTCAGCTTGAGCTAAGGGAAGAAAATAAAAAAAAGGAAATAATAAAAATACTGCTGTAAAATACTGTAACAAGAATGGGTGCACAATTATACAATGTAAAGAAAAGGAACAGCCCCAACTGGGCCGCAACAGTTATATAATGTAAAGAAAATAAACAGTACTACTGTTGTAAACCAATTATACAAAGTAAAGAAAAAGAATCAGCCCAACTGATGGGGGCAACAATTATATAATGTAAAGAAAAAAATAGACAGTATTACTGGTAACAATTATACAAAATAAAGAAAAAAGATCAGCCCACTGGCCCAATTGAGAATTAAAGAAAATAAGACAATTATTATAAACAGTAACAAAATAAATTGAAGCGCCCAATTGAGCTCGCAATTACGCGCGCCATAAATGAGCACCTTCGTTGACAGACGTCATTCCGGGAGCGGAATGAGCTTGTTGTTCGGAGCCTAGTGCGGTACCGTTGGAGGTCTCAAGATGGCCACTCCTCGAGGTACAACAGTCCGTCGAGCCCAGGCTTGAGTTCGGAGGATGCGGGCTAATCAGCGAGCAGGAGAGGGTAGGCTATTCACACCCTTGATCACACAACCAACATCGCCTTGCTTTATTGTCTTGGACACTGCGGTCCACTTAGTACGCCATGCGCTAGCAGCAGCAGCGAGGTTACAAGTACTCCTCCCTGGACCATCGTCGCCAAAAATGCTGCGAATACTGGGAAATGATCTTACATCTAGACGTTAAATGATGATCCTCAGAAATAGGAATCTCGGCAACGGATAAAGTGGAGCCCCCAATGAGGAAGAGTCCCGGACTTAAGTAAGCAGCGGCCATCCGCGGGGGCAGAAGCAAGGCAATGAACAGATAGGACGGCTATTTAGAATAGCCTCGATCCGAGCGAAAGAGTGGCATATTCTTCGAAAGTGAATAAAACTTCGGTGGATAACCGAGATAACAAAGGTTCTGCGGATTTGACTGCGGCATCCCAAAGACCACCGAATTGGGCGCTAAAGGAGGATTGAATACCCAACTTATCTCTCGACTCGACAAGACATTCGAAATTTCCTCGTGATGAGCGCGGAGGAAAAGATGCACGTCTTTTAAATTGCTTATTAGCTCCGACAAAATTACGACCCTGGTCAGATAGAATGGATGCGGAAGACCGCGGCGTGCAACGAATCTATCTAGAGTAGCCAGGAAAACGGCAGTGGAAAGCTCAGAGGCAAATTCGAGGTGCCGGCCTTGGTGGCGGTACACACAATACGCATAAGTAACCCTTGGTAAGAGCAGATTTACGAAGCCGCGACGCGCGAACCTGAAATGGCCCCCCCCGCGAAATCAATCCCGGTGTTGAAGAAAGGTCTGCTGGGCCGAACGCGGCACGAAGGCAGGTCAGCCATAATGGGTTGTTGCACGGTAGGAGCACGGAAACGAAGGCATGTGGTACAACGGTGGATCACCTTCCTTAACAGCTGACGCAACGAGATAATCCAGTAACGGCTACACACGAGGCCTGGCAAGTAGTGGGCCCAGCGTGTAGGGAGGAAATGTGAAAGTGCTTGCAGATTAACAGAGATAGATATGCGGACTTAGGAAGCAAAATTGGGTGACGGGAATCGTACTTTAAATTGGCGTTCTTAAGTCGGCCGCCCCCCCTGAGAACACCCAGGCTGTCGATGAAAGGCGTCAGGTTGCAAAGCGACTTTGCCGGCTTTCCGGTACGAATTTTGAGTAGAGAATCCTGAAAATGCTCGGAAATAAGAGCTAAAGGCCGGGAGAGTGAGGAGCTGTTCAGTCCCTTGCTCACAACAACGTCGCCCAGTTTCTTGGTTCCACAACGGCGCTTGGAATTTGAAGTCCACTTATAACGTTTGTGAATTATAATTAGGAACGGCGTTGTCAAGTATGCCGCCCACCCTGAGGACCTCCAGGCTACCGAGGAAAGGAGTACGGCAACAAGGCGGCTTTGCCGGCTTATCGGCACGGATATTAAGGAGAGACCCAGAAAAAATGTTTAAAGGTATGGTCAGGTTCATTTGTGATGAGCGCAATGGGAGTAGACTTAAGATCCGGTAATGGCTTGGTGCTTAAGTCGGGGTCACGTAAGGAGGAGGCCAATGCTCCTGGCAATTGGTCAAAGAGGAGGGATCTTGAGTCCCTAAACATAAATTGTTGGTCTGCGCGTAATGAGTACGGGTAAGACCCCTAGAGTCAATATGGGCATGATTAGCGACAGAAGAAACATCAGTAAACCCTACTGGGGGGAGAATTTGTCGAATATTGAAACTTTAGAGCGTACAGACCCTTTGATATCTAAAACTGGTGGTTTTAAAAAAGTAGATTCAATAGGATTCGAGACCGGAATTTTACTTGTTATACTATCTTGGTTACCTTGTGAACATACTGGTTTCTTATTGTTTTTATTTTTAATAAGAAGGAATTTTGAACAATGTTGATTGGCTAAAGAATAGCGGCTATTTGAGGATGAGATGTAATTATCCTCTTCTGCAAGAGAAGCAAATGACCTTTCATCAGATGAATCACTGACAGTGGTATCAGCACCACCTGTTTTATCTACGTGATTAACTATTGAAACTCGATTTGAGTATAAAGAAGCATCTAGATTATTGATTTGCATGTCCTGGTGAACGTTATCACTGGTTAGTGCATGACTACATGTATGGATGTCAATAGAAGGGTCAATGTTTTCTGGAATGTTAGAAACATTTGAGTCTTTATGGTCTGTACTCACGGATTGTTCAACTGGGAGTTTTTCAATATTTTCAGTTTCCGAAGATTTCCATGATTGATGATTGATAGGTGTTAAGGAGAAAGCACTTTGAGCCAAATGAATAGGGGTGGCAACCGGTGTTGAGGTTATACTGGGTTGTTTGTTCTATTTTTAACTGAAAATAATTTAGCCTTTATTTTACGCGCTATATCATTGAAGGCTATAGCTGGGGCTTGGGTATCTACTTGATTCTGTTTTGATAGGATAAAATTTAGGTCACTGATTTTTTCATTTACCGTTTCAAATTTAGCTTGAAGAGAGGGTAAATCCTCGCAAAGAGCCTGAACATAAAAAATATCCTCAACAGAAGAAGCTTTTATTTGGGCCCAACTGCTAGTTATAACAGCAAACACTGTTTCCCTCCTTGCCAATAATTGTGTTTGCAAAATGATGTTTTTGTCTTCAGAAGGCATTTTGTAAAATATGGAATATATAAATAAACAGATAAAATAAAATTGTAATATGCAAAGCAGTAAGGGAAAGGAGAGAAAGTGGCTAAATTAATTAGACTAATTATTACGTTATTGTAACTGACGTTACAATAAGGCAATATGGCGGGAACTGTTACGAGACGCAGTAACGAGTACTTTACTAGAGAAGTGGGAGGTGGTGACGTCAGCCACCAGCGGATCAAATTGATGGAGACAAAATGGCTGAGTATAGGGTTAGTCAAAAACCGGCAGAAACTGGCAATCACGTACTTTGAACAGAAAGTGGTCAAAAGTTCGTGATTTCTGGAAATTTGAAAATAACAACCAGTAAAATAAATAAAATTGAAAAATGAGCGGCCGATAAATCGCCCCAAAACTGCAAAAATTCTCGCTTCAATGCGGTACAATATATACGGCCCGGATCGGACCAAAAATGTTAATGAAAATTGCCGGTGCGAATAACTCGCCTCGGCGCAGTAAAAATGGACTGTATAGAATTTAATCAAAGCGAGGTTCTGCAACTTTGGGGAGATGTTAGCGGGAAAATAATTCAACCAAAAAATACAGATAAGCGCACTCACCTGGTTGCGATCGCCTTCTAGTTCTCGCGGGGCCCCTGAAGTCCTCACAGACAGGCGAACGCTCCTTGTGGCCTGTAAAACTTGATTGAACTCTCCTCCTCTGCTATCACCACTCATTAAAGTCAAAAGGAAAATTTTACTGGTTGTAGCACGAAAGGAAAACACTTTTAACATATAAAAGGTTCTCGGAAGGCTATGTGAGCCTTGAGCATGTAAACTAGGAAGACTATGAAGTCTTGGACAAAAGTAGGTGCATCCAGGGCAGAGTGCAGGAACAGAGTGACCGAGAATGGTCCTGAGGGGATTAAGATTGCGATTAGAACTCCCGCATATTAAACTTTGCGAGAGTTAATATAGTCAACTGCCCTCTGGTCGGCAATAGGAAAACTAAGTAAAGGGCCGGTTAATGAGGGAAGTCGGTAGAGGGCGTCACTTGAACTAACTTACAATTTTCTCATTCCCCCTTAACACAAAAGCGCCGATCGGCGCGAACATATATATATATATATATATATATATATATATATATATATATCAAGTAATTTCGTGGAAAATGATTATAAAGAATGCCAATAAATTTTAAAGAACTTTTCATTGGTGGCACTAAAATCAAAGCTCTCTAGGACACCTCGGAGGGTTATTAACGCGAAGCAAGTTGGAGACTAGTGGATTGGTGTGGGTACCGATCTTATCATGCCAGGATATATATCTTGTTTGGGCCAATTCCGCAACATACCTGACATTAAGTTGATTAAGATTGAATTTACTTGTGTTGCAATCAGGAGCACTGACGATTTTACAATGGACTTTTGATTGAAAGTAAAGGCACAAAGTCAATCCTCACATCAAAAAAGTTCTAATTTCTGTCATGTACATACAGATCTTTTGGTTTTATAACATATAAATATGTTTTTGTATAATCAAGCTAGTATATCACAATATTTTTCTCATTCAGTTTAAAATTCAATATATTTTTTATAAACTTTGGTGATTGTCTTTTTTATAGACTGGTAAGAGTTAAGTGGGACAGAGACAATGAATTATAAGCTCTTAATCCAATCAAAAAATTATAACATCCCGAGGGATAGCAGAGCGGATTAATATGTCCTTCGAGGTAAAGCCAATGATGGATGTTGTACTTTTAATTAAATTTACATTGTGATCTCTAAAGTCACTGAAGCATTTAACAGTTTATCACTTCACACTTAAAATAAACACAAAATCAATTCGATAAATATATTAGTGATTTTATTTAATTGGTTTTGTAACATTGAGAAGAACGTAGAAATATAATCAGTTAACGTAAATATGATAATGAAGAAGGATCTATACAATTAGGGATTTATGAATTATTTGATTTTAATAATAAAATTTCAGTTTATTATCCAATGTTTGACACACCTTCTAAGAACATACAAACAGTGGTGCGTCGATTTCAAATGTCGATAAAGATTGATGTATTGTTTTGTCTTTATTATTAGATGAAAGGAATTAAGAAAAATATATTTAAGAGCTGCATTTAAAATGGATTAACCATTGTCAACTTGTTTTTCTTCAAATAAAGACAAAACAGACCGTTTTCAAAAAACAAAACAAAACTGTGTATATGATATAAAATGTCTGCGAAGCTAAATAAACGTAAAAAACTGGACGATCAGTAAATCAAAGATCGAAAGTAGATATAAGGGCATACAATAAGGTACAAGATTTGACTTTATTAAACATTTAAAAGAAAATAACAGTAAATTTAACAAAGACTTTAACAAATACATTAACTAGAAAATAGTCTTTGATTTAATATTTAAGAATCATTAGAAATAATCTGGATTGGTTTCAAGTAATTCCTGAAAATTTAATTAGCATTGATGAATTAATTCCCACTTCTATTGAATTATATTAATATTAAATTAGTTTTGAATGCTAAACATTCATATTTAGTTCTAAAATATAAGAAAATTTCAACACATCAGCACTATGTTACAAGGAATATATATGTATATACTAAAGTTTTATAATAAGTAAGACAAGAAATCAAATATTGGTACGCACCTGAGGAGATTTAACAGATATCTAAAATATATTCATTGTGGAAGGGGGAAGGGCAAGGTAAATTTTTGGGATTTTCCGTATAACTCATTGGATTTTTCCGTTCCTATTGGAAACAAAATGGGGCTATTGTAAATGTTTGCCTTGTCATTTAAACAAAAAAGGTTTTCAAAGATTTTATTATTTCTAATGATTCATAAATATTTAATTTTAGGCTATTTTCTACTTGATGTACTACACAGGCCAACGATGAAAACACTTTTTTTACTTAAAATACTCTATTATTCTGTTTTTTAGGGTGGTTAAATTCCAAATATTATACTTATTAAGCCGTATCGCCTACCATTTTTACACATTTGCACATCAATATATTAATTTTTTTTGATTTATTATAGAATTTAACTGCTTTTATACGCTACAATAAAATTGTAAAACGATGACACTGCTGAAACAGATATACGTAGATATTGATGAGCAAGAGTTCCAATGTGCTACAGCAAATATACCATAGAGCCTAAACTGTTTACTCAGGATGAGCTTAACGACTTAGTTAGGGATCTTGGGTTAACAAAAGAAAAAGCTGAACTGCTTGGTTCTAGGCTAAAAGAAAAGAAATTGTTGACAGTTTTCGAAATTTTTTGAAGAAGGTGATTTAGTGTATGCTCAGGCATCCAGGTTTGATCAAAAAGAGTTTCGTGTTGAATACAAAAAAGAAGACTGGAGGCTGTTTATTGAATCTTCCAAAACTAGTTTAAAAGCCGTTTTATTACACAATAGTAACACTTATGCATCTATACCTGTGGCCATTTTGTACATATGAAAGAGAGCTATGAAAACCTAGAAATATTGTTGAATAAAATTGGCTATTTCGGGTCTTGGATGATAAGTGGTGAATTGATAGTAACATGCATGCTTCTTGGGCAGCAAGGCGGTTTAACCAAATTTCCATGTTTTTGTGTGAATAGGACAGTAGAACAAGGGATCAAAATTGGTGCAGAATGAACTGGCCTGTGAGGGAGTCTTTAAAACCCGTGAGAAGAACATTCTCCGCAAAAACCTTGTAGATCCTAGAAACATTCTTTTACCACCACTACTTATAAAGCTAGGCCTCATTAAACAGTTATATAATGCTTTATATTTATATGAAACAGTTATATATGCTTTTTTAAATTATATATAAAAAAAAAGCTAATTTCTAAAAAACTACGGGTGATACAAAAAAACTAAGACCAGATTTAGAATCAGCACACAAAAATCTAGAAAAATCAGCTATTAAAGTAAAAAACGTTTTCAAAACATTTTTTTTGTTGTCCTGTGTTATTTTTACTTCCGAGTCGTTATTGAGATTTCGCTACCATCTAAATGAAAGTAGTTGTAAATTCAATAAAGACTTGGTAGTGAGAATACTACAACAACTAGAAAATAGCCTAAAATTAAATATTTATGAATCATTAGAAATAATAAAATCGTTCAGAAGCGATCCAGATTTTTGTTTAAATAACCAGATAAACATTTCCAATAGCCTTTATTTTAAATTTGCTTCCAGTAGGTCATAGAAATCCAATGAGTCATGAAACCCCATAGTAAAATAGTGATTTACTCTACAAGTATCAAATAATTAATTAATTCCTAACCGTAGCTATGATATAAGGGAAAATTCAATTAATATATAATAGGGAATACATCATTCCTATTAAGACAGCCTCATCACCACTACGGAGCCATCAACCTGATGAATTATTTTTATCAGCTCTAATCCATCGCTTTTAGTTATTTAAAGCTAATGGGATTCTTATCGGGTGGTACCTCCATTAGATTTTTTTATCCCCTTTTCATGCAACTAACTGAAACAAAATTCAATCTCATCAAGATAATAGTCTGATAATGAAAATGTATTTTAATCAGTACAATGTTTCTAAGTGGTTAGAAGACTTAATTTATTATTGTCATTTATTTCAAGGAAAACGCTTATTAAATTCTTAATTTATATTTATATATTGAATTTAAAATGTATATGAGAGGCAACTTTCAAAAGTTGTTTTGTCACAAAAAATGTTTTTTTTGAATTTTTTGTTTTACAAGATTTTGTTTTTTCAGAACCCTACAATATGTGATGAGCATTAGCTGTCAAAACAAGCTTTGTCCCATCCAAAATTAGTGAACAAAATCAGGGTTTTAAGCAAAGAGTGTTTTGTCCATAGCCAAATTTTAGTTCAAACCATGCTTTGTCCACTAAGCCAATGGGAACGATGCATTATTGACAATAATGACAACATTGACAATAATCGCTTACACTAGTACAAGGCTGTACTTTTTGACTCTCCAAGTGTTTTGAAAATGTTGTGGAAAAAGATAAAACTGTTTTGAAAATGGAAGATATGAACTGCATATTTAAAAAATAGTGACTGCTAAGAAAAAGAAAATATTCCCCAAAAAATTAATAATTTTTATTTTGTGTACTTTAGAGCAAGCAGTGTCTTCTGTAAAATAAAACATAACCACTTCAAAATAGCCAGTGATTTGTCCCTTTGTTATTTCATCAAACGTTAAAATGAGTGAGACTTCATGACATCCGACCCACGACCACCGGCCTACTGAGGTACTCTGTTTGCAAAACAATGGTATTACTGAAGCACGCATTAATAGTAAGGCTTGTTTTATATTATCCGGCTCGACACGTAGCGTATCAGACACGGCACGGTCAGACAAATACATGGTGTATTTATTTTATCAGGCACAGCGGGTTCCAGCACGGACCGGGAGCACAGGCGAAGCAGAGATTTTTTTTTTTTTTAATGACAGTTTGTTTATAGTATATTATTTCATACTAGTGTTTAGTCATTAGGTTTAGTCCAGATGTTATATTTGTCCAAGACAAAAGGATAAAAAAAAGTCAAGAAAGCATGAACTAAATGTAGAAAACCTACGTGTCCTGAACATGGAGTAGAAATTTATACAAATTGTTTTGATTAGATTTTTTTTTATAATTGCATATGATAAATTTCTGTTTTTATATTCTTATATTAATATAAAATTGTTCATGTGTTACTCCTTACGCACTCAATTAATTTTTCAACATCCAGTTTTGCAAAAAAAAAAAAAAACAAAAGTGGAATCAAATTTAAACACGGAAAAAGGACTGGAACGGGGCAAAGTCAGTGCAGTACTGCACTGTCGGAGTCGGAAAGTAAAGTACACTACGAAAAAGACACGGCCGGCTCCGACCAAATATTCTTTTCGATAAATGTCTTAAAGTCTTGTCTGAAACGTGCCGTGTATTACATTACATCCGCTACACAATATATACGCAGACAGTATAAAACTAACTATACTAATATTTGTCTTGTCTGAAACGTTACGGTCCGCTAGGTGTCCTGCCGGATAATATAAAACAACCTTAAAATGGAGCCTTCGCCTAATCATATTAAACAAATATCATCGTTTGGTAACTTAAAAACATTTACGTGGAATACACATGGATATAAACATTGTATTAATAATGATTTTCGAATCACTGACTATGATTTGATATATATATATATATACACATCGGAAACTAAAGTTTAAATAGTCTATTAATTAGTCTATCGGAACTATTGAAAAACCAAGCTGGCTGGACGACTATGAAGTGATCTTCTCTCCTGCCATCAAAAATAAGAATTCTGTTCGACTAGTTGGAGGTTTATCTTGCTTTTATAACAAAGAGCAAATTAAAGTAGAGGCGATAAACATCTCAGAAGATTATATAATATTAGTTAAAGATATTTAAATTCATGCCGTATTAAAATTGATTTGAAGAAATCCTAAAACTTATCATGGTAGTAATCATTATATCGATCAAATCAGCAAGATATCATTTAACAACATTTGTTTTTTCATATTATATTACAGAAAAATTTATATATTTTTTAGTTCCTTAGTTTATGTATTTTCAAGAGTTTTATTTCCTTGATGAAATATTTTAATATACCAAATTCAATATTGATAATACCATGTTTAAAAAAAAAATATATTACATATTAACTCAACAAAAACATTTTTTTCTTTTTTATTTGTTAATAGGAATTTACTAAAAATAAAAAATTGTATTTTCTTTTATTAGGTATTGCTAATTATTTATATTATAAAACGTGTATTTACTTCTTATTCTTAGTAATTAATTCTTATTTATATGATTTTTGGTTATATTACTGAGATTATAATTTGTGTAGTATTATAATGTACATAATATTTCTATTTGTATTGTATTCCACAGTATATATTAGGTAACCGAACTCCTTTAGTGCATGGCCCTGCTTACCAATAAATAAATAAAAAAATATTTCATCAAACGTTTTGGCTTTTCGACGAGCATAGGCCGATTTTATGTGTTTTTTGAATATATTTGTTTATTCTAAAAACACCTTATTATATTCACTGTCACTACTTTAAACTTATGTTTTATACACAATCGATAGATTTCGACGATTAAAACTTAAACGAACATCGTAGCTTCTCCGAGTCAAAAGTTATACTAATTACAAATCTCGATACGCAGCAAAATGACCTCAAAATTAAGGCGCTTCCCCCTCCACTGCGCGCGAAGCGTCACTGTTCTCGCTTATCGTAATGAATTCTTTGATCCTTTAGCTATCCAGTAATATAATTTAATTTTGGATATAGAGGATAGATTCGAAACTACAACGCCAAACTGTATCCCCCGATTATGTTATCCTTAGGGTTTTTTGGATTGCCCCCATATAGGGTAGCAAATTTAAAGACGAATTCACTTCCAAAAATATGTATATATTTCTAGTAATGGCCCTAACGCAAACCACTGGAAAAAGATATTACTGATGAATAGCAGTCAATGTGGGATCAGAGTCCACCGAACAAAATAGGAATGATAAGGAAAAAATTTCCATCCTTGGGGAACAACCAGCCACAAATATCGATGTGAAAAAGTTATATCAAGAAGACTAAGATTAGGTAACACGAAATTGACTGACTCATCTTTTTACAAAACCTCCACCGATATGCTAATATGCTAGTAATATTATGACAATAAGCCATATTTTCCAGGAATACTCTCTTACTTTACAACTGAATAGTTTTGAATTATATCATAATCTTCCAATAGGGTTGGGCGATAGTCGATAGTTAGCACTATAGATAAGCCGATACTATCGTTAATAACTATCTTCCTTTTTTTCTAAATGTGTTCAATAAAAAAAATTCAATTAAATTTAAATTAAACTAATTTCAATTATCTATTTTCTATTTGAAATTTGCTGGATTACAAATTATAAGATTATATCATAAAGATGAGAGAAAAAACTAACTTATTTGAATTTTAAAAAAAGTATTTACAATTTACATGGTTACTATAATAATGAACAAATCAAATCCTCAGAAAAGAAAAAATAACGAAATAGTTAATTTCAAGAGTCATGTGTGCTCCTTGATCCACATATTTCCCGAAGGAAAAACGAGCATTTCTGCTTTCCCTTGGCTTAATCTTTGAGAGAACCCTTGAGCTCTAGGAATTCCGAATTCAATTTCAAAAGAACTCGACACTGGACAGAGACATATCAGCATAATTCCGAGAGTTTCAAACTCTAAGTAGTAAAAGAGATCTATCGATAGTCGACACTATCCAGAGTGACCATCGATAGGCATGACCTATCGATATATCTATAGTAACTATCAACTATCGCCCAACCCTATCTTCCAATAGCTGTTAAGTTTAGTATTGTTTAAATTTAGTGTGCAATAACTTCTCTTCCTTAGGTCAGTACCAGCCACAAAGTGTTGGTGTTTTTGCTTTTTATGTTTATTTTATACTGATGATGGTTTTATAAATTCGAAACAAAGTACCGATATAAATAGAAAATAATTCGTCAATTCTTAATAATATTTGATGCGTATAGAAGCTCATCAATATTCCATTATAATCATATACATTATAAGCTGCTCAGACCTACTTACTACAATATCTTTATATTAGTTATCCTTATTGTTAGTAATAAGTATGATTATAATTTTGATAAATATATTATTGTTTTATATTTACAACTCTAACATTTCACATTTCCTTTTTTAACCTCTTTTAATCTCTCTTCTTGTTTAGTCATTTTTAAAGCAATAAACATTTAACTTTCTAATTTCGTTTCGGGTCTCTAAGATCAATCAGTTTTATGATTGTGCAACTTGTATTAGTTACACAACTCATCAGTAATTTAGCAAGTTAATTAAATTTATGGTTATCTTATTACGTAAGGTTTTACGCAAATTAACAACCTTACGATGTAATAGCATCAAAATTAAACATCTATTTAAAGAATTAAGATTTTCGGATCTTTCAGTCAAAGCTGTGGTATCAACATTTTACATATGTATATGTAATATATATTGCATATGTATGTATTTAGATGTGTGTGTATGTAAGTATGTATGAATATGTATGAATGTATATAAACATATATATATATATATATATATATATATATATATATATTATATATATATTTAAGAATGTATAGTTACAATTTAATTTATTTTATTTCTAGGATGTTATATATTTTTTTTCTTTTTATTCTTTGAATTTTTTTTTTTTTTTTTTTGCATATTTTTTCTTTCATTTTAAATTATGATCATATCAGCATATATTTAAGGCGCGGTGCACACAGGAGAAACTGGTTTCTAGAAACACACCGTTTCATGAAACGGGGTTTCAAAAACCGGGTTTCTAGAAACGCTGTCTGCACCAACCTACGTTAATCAACATCTTTCAGTTTCAAGCAACTTCGTTTCCGATTTTCTAGAAACCGGTTTCTCCAGTGTGCCCCACGCCTTAGTTGATTAATAGTATTTTTATTTAAGTTTGATACTTGTTTATTTTTTGGTACAGCATTTAAAATTGTGAATTGTAAAATTATGTAAGAAAAAAAATACATTCTAGCAACAATATTTTTAGATAGCCAATTGACCATCAGAGTTAAGAGAAACTTTTTTGAAATTTGATTATATATATACATAAAATATTATTAGGATTATGTAACTTCTTTGTTGAAGGAGATGTAATTATAATATCAATTCATAGGCATAACTCCTATTTATTTATAAATGAAACTACATGTTTCGGAGTCTGGTTCCATCTTCAGGTTGTCTAAAATTTTTAAATGTATTAATTTATTACATTACACCAATTTCTAATAAAATTATATAATAAAATTTACCTTACAATCCGTGATTACTATCACATTGTCTATTCTGCTACCTCACAGCCATACTACTGGCCAATGTTCATCATGTATTATAGTCTTATTATTATCTATATAGACTATTTAATATAGTGTTTAAATAAAAACTTTATATTAATTTTATTCCCGTATTGTCACCAATATTCACATTTTCTTATTATTTACTATTTAATTATAGAAAATTTGATTTAATTATATTTTTAATTTATTTATTATGTTAGCATAATTTATTCCTATTTTTATCTATATAAACAATAGATCAATCAGTAAATTACAAAACAGATAAAGATAAGATAAAAACAAATTATGCTAACATGATAAACAAAATTAAAATATAATTAAACCAAATAATCCATACCTAAATAGAAGGGGAAGGTGCTGTACCTGTGGACAATTTTCACTTATAAATTTTCTGATTTTCGGTGCTTTATTTATCTGAGTGGTCATTATACAATTAGATAGACACCTAAGAGGCTATCGAACCCTGGTGTATTTATTTGGAAAAGTAATTTTATTTTTAAGCCGGCTCCACACATTCGTGTTATGTCATAACACGCAACATGAAACAATGTTCGCCGAACCAGTTTCGCGTTATGTCATAACACATAACACATAACACGAAACAACGACGGAACAGTTCTCTGTTGTCATGACAATATATCAATACCTAAAAAATAAGCCAGTTCGTAAAAATGCATGTATCTACCATTTTTAATATGTTGTTAGGACCCATGAGGATAGTTTAAAATCAAAGTTTTCAAACCACAAAATCAGGTGGGTTGTTCGTAGTACTCAATAAACCGCGGAATTGTAGCACTATTTTCGTTTTTCATTTATATCTCTAAAATATGAAACTTTGCTTGACATAGCATTTACTCTATTAAAGATTACTAAATGTGTGACAATTTAATTCTAACCGCAGCTATGTAGATTAATTGGTTGCGGAAATACAGTTCTCCAAAAATAGTCATATTTTACAATATTTGACAATTTTCCGTTGAGTCAAGTTCTCGGCCGCATTCTAACAAAAGTACTGGTTTCACAATAATTCTTCAAGAAAGAATTTAAACGAAATTTAAATAGCTTTTATTTTATATCTAAACTGTACCTGTAGAAAAAACTTTTTATAGAAACGATAAAAAGATTACAAAATCGGATTAGAGAGAATAAAAATTGCATTGCTGGTTTTAAAAGTGAGTGAGAGAATTGGCAGGAATCTACCTGTTTCTTTTTCAATTTAAAACATGTACCTACAAGTATCTATTTCTGTATTTAAAAACATTTATTTTAGTCTGGTATCCTCCGTTGTATAAATCGTCTGGGCTATGATCTATTGTTTTTGCCTGTTTAGGAAAAATTGAATTTTATCCTTCGGTCTCCCCCTTTCTTAAATCTTTATATTTATATTTTGCAATTGTTTCAGGACTCTTTAGTCTCTTAAATACCACTTTGTTTTAATGCGAGGCTACTTCTATCTCATATAGGCTACTATCTCCTGAGAGTCAGCTCGTATTGTTTCTTTATCACATTATCTCATGTGTTAATAAAGTTTGCATCAGCTTTATTTACGCCATGATCTATTTACTTTCAGACTGAATTAAGAGCAAAAATGAAGATAAGCTACGAAAATCTCTTCTTGACTAATTGAATAGACGAAAAAAAAAAACTCTGTCAACAACGTAGTTTCCCATTACAATGCTACCGTAAAAAAATATATTTTAATATAGTCCAGTTCAATTCAAAATGTATAAAATTAGCTATCGAATTAAATTATATATTTTTTAAATCGCTACGTGATTACTTAACGTTATTTATTATCAAATTTAATAGTTCATTTTAAAACAGTTATTATTAATAATAATGATTAACTGGGCTTCACGATTATTCGCTGTTGCTAAGCGAATTGTGAATAAGCGATTCTCCCTGTTTCGGCTTGTGTTATGGGGAAACCAATTTCCTTTGATGTGTATTAAAAACCGCCTCCTATAGCGATACAGCCATAACACGAGCAGAAACAACTTGATAACAAAAAAAAAACCACATAACACGAGCCGAGTGCCCATCCACACATTCGTTATATTCAACGAGCATGTCTGTTTCGTGTTGCTTGTTATAACATAACACGAATGTGTGGAGCTGACTATACGGCTATAATAGGATCTGAAACAATATTGTAATACATAACACGAGCCGAGTGCCCATCCACACATTCGCCAATCTTTGACGAGCATGTCTGTTTCGTATTGCGTGTTACGACATAACACGAATGTGTGGAGCCGGCTTTACAGAAAATAATGTTTTGTAACTTACTGATTAGTATCCATAGGTACCTTCCCCCTTTGTACCTGTGGAAACTAGTGGTTGTACCAATGGACATTCATTTCTTCATTGTTTTATAGGGATAATTGAAATAATATTTAGAGAAACACATCAGCAATAATATTATATAAAATGTACTAAAAGAAATAGAATATTTAAACAAGAAAACTAAAGGCCGACAAGAAAGGTGACAACAATAAATTTAGGATTGATGAATTAAATGCCACTCAATAGAAAGTGGCATTTAATTCATTAATCCTAATTGTATTGATCCTTCTATATGATCATGCGTACCTCAAGTAACAATAAATTTAGCGTATGAAAGTAAATAGACTTAACTTAACTTATTTTCAAACCTTTTATCAAAAATAAATCTTTTATGTACCTATAATTATTATTAACGAGTTTCAAAGACTTTTTTTTTTAATGGAAAAAATCGAATCATTACATATTGTATCCATGCAAAGATGTAGGAAAATATAATTGCTTACATAATCTCCCAGCCCAGTTATAAAATATGGCAGTGGTAATTTTCTGTTGATATCTCTTGTTTCAATTTCATAACCAGTAGCGATGTCCGGAAGAATACATCTTGAGGTTCTATCATTTGATGAAATAGTAGGTATCCAAATTTAGGAAATTTATATCACGCGGAATGCCTACAAACTTTATAATTAATGAATTTATAAAAAAATGAATTAATAAACAAAAAGAAAAAAATCGTTGTACCTGTGGACACTTTAACTATTTGTCCAAAGGTTCAGCTGGAAATGGTGTCCACAGGTACAACTGAACGCTATGTTATGCGGAAAGCTCAGTTTCACAAAACCCGTAAGTGACAACTGATATGAAAACATATGAAGTTATGATATATTTATCGGACAAACCAATGAAATATTACTGCCAAAGAAATTTCTAAGTGTAGGTCTTAACAAGTTTAAAATTACTGGTTGGATTGGTCAGGATTTGGAAGAAAAAATCTCTAAAATAATAATTTCTACTAAACTGTTGATCTGACAATCTTAAAAACACACGTGAAACTGCAGATGCTTGCAGCACTACCAATCTAACAATTGCAATTTCCCAGCTCCCACTCCCTCTTAATTAAAAATGTCCACTGGTACAACTGTGCTTCAGGTACAGAAACTTCCCCTATATAATTAAAAAAGTGTGAATATTGCTGAAATACAGAAATAAAATTAATATAAAGTTTTTATTTAAACACTATATTAAATAGGCTATATAGATAATAATAAGACAATAATACATGATAAACATTGGCCAGTAGTATGGCTGTGAGGTAGCAGAATAGACAATGTGATAGTAGTCACGGATTGTAAGGTAAATTTTATTATATAATTGGTGTAATTTAATAAATCAATACATTTAAAAATTTTAGACAACCTGAAGATGGAGCCAAGACTCCGAAACATGTAGTTTCATTTATAAATAAATATATATGATTATATAAGAAATTGGAGTAATGTAATAAATTAATAAATTTAAACATTTAGATAACCTGATGATGGAAGGGTTTTTCTTCTTAACTCCAAAAAGGTGCCAGTAAACTCGTTTCACGGTTATGTGTTTTAATTTAGAGATGTTATTACCGAAGAACGCACGGCATTGTAGGTTATTAACGGATGTTGTTTGAAATTGTTAACATTGAGTGAACATGACAGAACTCCGGACGACTGCGACAGATTTATGGACTACTGGTCCTGGTTGGTGTTTTGGGCGGAGGTCGTTCTTGTGTTAATTGTGGTGTTAAATCGAAAGCAATTATGCTGCTACAGGCAGCCTTCAGGTCTATCAAAATAGCATACCCTTTCGCGATAGTCAATTTAAATATGAGCTGTTCTTCCATGCCTCATACATCATAGTAGTGGATAAAAATTCACTTGTCAGTACAAGCAAGTACTTCAGCAGTACATATCTGTTACAACATCCACTTCATCATATATTATGTATTTTTAAAACGTATCAAGAATACAAATAGTGAGAAACGATAAAATTAAGACGTTTCATAACTTGAATAAACATGTCATATTACTAAAGGTGTCTTATTGACAAGGATGTCTTTTTTTTTTTTTTTTTTTTTTTTTTGTTGAGTGTCACCCTTGCAACCTACAGTTAAATGTTATTTTTACCCTAAAAAATGCAGCATTTTGACTCGCTTTAGCTCTCTTGGTGTTGTTCGAATCAAAAATTTGCCGAATGTTTCCTTATCAGAAATTTAATGGAGAATATATTTTGTCATATAACATTGATCAATAGGACATTTAAAAAAATAGATAAATATAAAATAAAATATATTTTTTTTAAATGACAATTTATTGAAATTTACAACTGTACAATATTTATACATCAAGTAAATGTGCTGTTACCTATTACAATAAAGTGACATAACTTGTTAAGAACTACTCATCAGTAGCACTTTAATAAAAATTCTACACTAGAAGGTCTCTATGGAAAATAAATAGTAAAATTGTTGTAACCTTTATTATAAAATGTGCCTTCTGGGCCATCTTCTTTTCAGACGCCTCGGAGGATTATCAGGAATGGTGTGGGAAGCAAGTTGAGAAATTAGGGGATTTGAGTAGTTATGGAGCTTACTATGAATGGATTGATATCTAGTTTGGGCTAAATCTCCAACATATGGAACATTAAGATCTTTATGGATAAGTTAATTGGTGACAAAGTAAGGTGCATTGAGGATTTTTCGAAGGATTTTGGATTGTAAGGATTGGATACGAGATGAATTGGATGGTTTCGTCGAGCCCCAAAGCTTAACTCCGTACGTCCAGATAGGTCTAATCACAGTAATCTATATTAGTCTTTTGTAATTAATTGGAAGCTTTGAACGTTTGTCTAGTAAATGTTGAAGTAGTCGGTAACGACGGGCAGCTTCTTGTCGTTATAGTAAAAATAAAAAAAAAATAAAAAAAATAAACACCCAGCTATTTTAGATTGCAGTTTTGTTTATAATTTATAAATAAAACTGCAATTTAAACAAATAATGACTCTTTTTTATTTGTTATTCGAACACTTCTTCCCTACAAATTAATTTTCCTTATTTTGAAATTTGATTAAATTTTAATATATATATTGAAACTCTAATTTTCCGGGTTGATTTGAAGTCAAAAATATATATACATGTATATATATATATTTTTTATTATATACAATCCTCTTTTAATAGTTTATTAACAGTTATTTTAGGCGGTTTTTTCTAGTTCACGTAAAATAGGACAGGCCCCGTCTTCTTAGTCTTCGTGACACAATAGAAGACATAGAACAAAAATAGACCAAGCAGCAGCTACCGGTACTGCCTCTCAGAATCGGGGATTGATCCCACACACCACGTAACAGTTTAGTTCTGATTAAACGTACTTAGAGAATTTATAGAAGCCTAGCACATCCTACATGGGCCTTGCTCAGTCTGCGCCGTCGCGAGTATCTTTATGAACTCAAAGAGTTATGTCACCTAAAAGAAAACGTGTTGTAATAACTGTGTCCAAAAAACCGTTCATTGTAAAACGTCTTAAAAAAGGCGAATCTGGGAAAAAATGGTGGATAAGTTATTTGTTGGAACATCCGCGATATCTGACATATTTAAACTAAACTTTGTTGTTACATAACTGTAAAAATGTATATTTTTTTTAAACATCCAAATTTTTTTTAATTCAATAAAGTGCATAGTTAAAACATAACATATTTCTGTATTTTTTTAATTTTAATACCCTAATTCTATAGTAAATCTGATTATCCGGATTTTTGAGTATCCGGATCAATCGCGGCCCCAATTAATCTACATAATCGGAATTTCACCGTACATAAACATATATTGATAATGTTAATCTAGATGTTTTAAGTCTGCGACTAAGATTGAAAATTGCAAGTTAAGTGCATAATTCATCCAGGAAATAAATGAAAGAAGCTATTTTGATGAATGTTTTGCTCTTAAAATTTTAAGCAACGAATGAAATCAAAACTGTGAAACAAATTTGTTCGTTATTAGGACGACACGGGCGGGGACAAATGAGAAGGCTCCTGGGCCAGAAATATGTCATCGCTGACCCTACTCCCTCACAACTTTTGACTGCTTTTAATTAATCCTATGGCATTCGCCTCGGGCATGCGCCCATTTGAGCGTAAATGATGATGATGATGATGATTCGACCTCTCCCACAGCTCATTACCTCTCTAAATCACTCTACAGTAATCGAAAAGTCGAAAATAGTTTTTAAATAGTCAGTAATTCACTAGTATCAAGCTGTTTCCCAAATGCAATCATGATAAATATCATCTTAATTCCTGGACTATATGAGACGAATTTGTGAATAAGTAGAATTCATTTTTAAACCTTACTTACCTTCATCTTCCTTTTTTTTTTTTTTTTTTTTTTTTTTTTAACTATTTATTGATATTTACAACTGTACATTAATATACATCAAGTAAATTTGAAGAAATGATTATAATGACATGTAAATCACTTGTGAAGAACTACTCACTAGTAGCACTTCAAAAAATGTTCTAAACTAGAAGGTCTCTTGGCCATCTTCTTTTCAGACGCCTCGGTGGGTTATCAAGTATCGAATGAGAAGCAAGTTGAGATACTGATGGATTCGTGTGGGAGTGCAGTTTAATATGAAAGGATTGGTATCTGGTTTGGGCTAAATCAGCAACATATGGAACATTGAGGTCTTTATGGATAAGCTTATTCGTGACAAAGTAAGGAGCATTGAGGAGTTTTCGAAGGATTTTGGATTGTAAGGATTGGATTCGAGAAGAATTGGATGGTTTAGTGGAGTTCCAAAGCTCAACTCCGTATGTCCATATAGGTCTAATAACTGTCATGTAAATTAGTCTCTTGTAATTTATTGGGAGCTTTGATCGTTTGTCTAGTAAATGTTGGAGTAGTCTATAGCGACGGGCTGTTTCTTGTAGTTTTAGTCTTGTATGTGGATTCCAAGTGAGAGGTTTGTTCAAATGGAGTCCCAGGTAGCGGATCTGTTCAACAGGGATTAGAGGAATATCGCTACATTTTACTTTTAAATATACTTACGTCATCGAACTTAATCGAGCTTTTTCAATTTTTAAAATTCCATCGCAACCTTTCCTTCCATCCCTCCCTCTGGTTCAATTATTATTTAGTTTCACACATCCTGATAACTTCCTTGCAACACAAAAGGGAAGTGGTAAAGCATTTATAGCGTGATTATATACTTTTGACTTAAATATAGAATAGAATAGAATAGAATAGAAAAATAATTTTTATTCTGGGACAAAGTCCCTTAAGAATAACAGATAATTGCAGGTATAACTAAATTAAATCTGGTTAGAGACAGAATGAGCTACAAAAAAGAAAAACAATAATACATTAATGACACTATGTACATAGATGATATTTAAATAAAAAGAAAAGAAAAGAAGATAACATTCTACAAATTAGAGGAGATAGAATTAAATAAGAAAAAAAATAAAATAAAATGATATAGAAAAATCTTTTGGTACAATGATATGATTTATATGTATAATAGAGCTACCCAATGTTATATTCATGGAAAGTTAAATTTTTATTAAAAGGAATCTCAATTATTCCAGAACTGAATCCAGCAATGCAATAATAATTTTTGACTAAGTAGTTAGATAGTTAGCAAGCGTCAGTCTGGATGAGAAGGACGTATTGGAAATATAAATATTTGAATGTTTTCAGGGATTTAGCTTGTCTGATGTGAGAAGGGAATATAGTTATATAGATGGCCTATAGTGGTTTTTTTGTTTTTTTTCACCCTCAAAAATTTTTATATAACCCATTCTATTGGTGTTGCTTGGATCTAAAATTTAAGTTTACTAACGAAAGTCAATTTGAACCAGCCCAGGTAGGATTTGAATCCACGACCTCTGTACCGAGCGCGCTGAAAACCCTAGTCCCAACACGGCTTATTACCTGATGCCCAATGTTAGAATAGTTACTGGAATAATGGTGCCGAAACATATTTCACCAAAAGCGATGAAAACACCTAAATTAATCGAGTAAGGCTACCAATGGAGAAGCATTTTGGGCTGGAGCTATATTTATTATGAGTAATATAAACTTCTGTTTTGTTATAATGGTTGTTTTGATATGCTATTTTTTTGGCTGGGGTTTATACTTTTCTTAAGTAAAGTTTTTTTTACACTTATTTTGAAAAGATCTAGTTTATTGGTGTTGCTCGGAACGCTGGTTCCGATACATTATATAACTCATTTCTTCTATTAACTTAGATTATAGATAGACTCATTCATCATGAATTTTTTCCAAACGGATTGAGTCCATTTTCGCGCGGTTACACGATCGCGTCACTTAGTCCGTTCCAGCCAGTCGGTCATAGTCAGCCTTTCTTGTATCACGGCGCACAGTGGGGCAAACGTGGAAAAAACCCTAAAATCTTATGATTTTCTTTTTTTTTTTTTTTCATTATTTTTGTACACCTAAATAAATGTAGCATAACGTTGTGGAACTGAATTTTTTGATTATTTCATTACCAGGATCTGTACACGTCCTTGAAGTTGCCCTTTTCTGGAGTTGAGAAAATAACACGGTTTTGAAGTTCTGTTAATAAAATGTTTTATGAGACTGAATTTTTAGCAAAACTTTTGTATAACCCTTTGAACTTCACTATTGATGTCTACTGGTTTATGGAAGATTTTTATTTCGTAAATGTAGCCCCAACCTTGACTGCCAGGAATTTTCGAAGATAGCTGTCTCGTAAATCTAAATTATCTTCATTTCACTTGGTCTTTCAAAAAAAGCTACACCGAACTAGGCTCTCTTTAGGGGTTCAAATTGAAGTACAGGTGTCTGAGGAACCGTGTTATAAATATAAATCCCGGCTTCGGCCATATTTTTTCAGGGGATGAATTTATGTGTTATTTTTCACTATACAGAAACTAATTTTTAGCATAATTTTTTTTTTTTTTTATAACTAGGATGTGAAAATTGGCTAACTATACATGTATATTTGTTTTTATTAGTTTGTCTTATTTAATATATATATATATATATATATATATATATATATATATGTTTTTTTTTTTTTTTTTTTTCTTTTCTTTTCTTTATTCATTGTAAAATGATCAGATATAATATGATTTCTTGTTTTCTATAAAAAAACACATAACTTTTTCGAGAGACTAAGTACCAGAATATAGCAGAAAGAACAATTTTCAAAAAAAAGCTCTTCAAATAAAAAATCAAAATCAATTGAAAATAAAAGTTTTGGAATTTGGATGACCAATTTATGGTTATCCAATTATATATATGGTTTATGGTTATTATTTGTATCACTGAGTTCTGATTATTGTATACCTTAGTTCTCTCATGAAGATTATCATATTTATTTATTTTATTCTTTTATATAAATGGCCACTCCAATCATATTCAATCTAAATGTCTTACTAAATTTAGAGATTTAAAGTAAAATGTTTTTAAAAATGTGTTTTATTAATATATAAATCACATTTGGCTTTAAAACTGAAGGTAAGCTATAATAAACATCACAGAGATCATCATTCATTCAAGAAAAACAGCAACAAATGAAGATGTTTTTCATCTTATCATGGTGACTTCTAAACTGGTGATAAGTAATTTAAGTCGGTATTTAAAAAGAAGAAGTTCCCATTAAATGATGAAGGTTCTTATTTACTGTTATAGAAAAAAAGGAACAATTCGAAATCTTTTTTTTTCTTTACTTTTATAGTTAATAGCTTTTATTAAGTGACACACAATAAGTGAATATAATCTTTGTCAATATAAGATTGATAATTGCAAATAGCTGTCCAGTCTATTCAATAGAATTCAACTGAAGTTACATTGTAAAACTTATTATATTTTTAAAATTATATTAAACATTTTAATTTATTTCCAAATATAACCAATTTTAACCTAATTAAAGGAATCTTGGGTCTGTAATAGAGCTATATAGTAAACTTCATTCAATTTAGCATCTAAAAAACATATATAATAATAACAAACTTGATTTTATTTTTTTTTTAATTTTTAAACTGAAAACATGGCTCAATGCTGATGATCAGATTGCTCTGGTTATAGTTTTATTTTATTCAGCAGCTTAGATAGCATATAAATATACCCCAAATTTACTTTATTAATATTTTCTTACTTTTTGTTCTTTGATTTTGACCCTTTCTGATCATCTGATTATGGTTTCATTCAATTCAGCACCTCATGAAATATATAATTCCAAAATTTCATGCTTATAGCAGGAACCGTTTAGAAAGTTTGTGGTTTTTACCCATTTTGGGCCGTTTTGCCCCACTGTGCGGCGTAGGATTTCTCCACGCATACTGAGGCCAAATAATGGCTCGACGGCTTAGCTCCATGAATTTTGTATTCATTGGAAATCCAATTAGGCCGCTTTAGTCCATGAGTCCATCCGCGTTTCCCCACACACGGTGAGGTTTTGGCTTAGCTTGAAGCCATTTGGACTAATAGATCGCTCGTGTATGTGGGGCTTTGTGATTAATTTATATAATTTCATTATCTTTATCTTTATCTTTATAGTCAGATACTTTATTTTAGTTTTATTTAATTGTCTTCTTCTTCTTCTACTGGCTCAACAGGCGCTGATTCTGTCCTTGGTCTACTCAATGATTGCCGTCCATTTTCCTCGATCAGCTGCTTCTGAGATAGGGATCCTCAGCTGCCGCAGATCCTTTCCTAGGCCATCCTTCCATCGGCCCTTTGACCTTCCACGTGGGCGCTGGCCATCCCGCACATTTCTGTAGACCCTACTAGTCACTCTATTTCCATTCATCCTCCTCACATGGCCCAACCATTTTAGCCTCTGTATCCTCATGTGAGAGGAGATACTAATGTCTTGGTAGATCTGGAGCAGTTCACTATTTTTCCTTCGTCGCCATTGACCATTCTCACACACAGCCCCCAGAATTCTCCTAAGGACTACTCGTTCAAACCTATCAAGTAGGTTGACATTTTTCTTGTTTAGGGTCCAGGTCTCTCCTCCGTATGTGACTACTGGTCTTATCAGGGTCTTGTAGAGCATAAACTTGGTTAGAAGGCTGAGAAGTTTGCTTCTGATTAGCCTTGAGATGGAGAAATAGGCTCTATTCCCGGCTATTATCCTATTTCTAACCTCTTCTTCCTCTTCCAGGTTAACATTCATAGTAAAGCCGAGGTATTGGAAACCTGTCACTATTTCAAAACTGTAGGTGCCTATTTCACAGTGGCTCAGCCTCCTGTCTAGCCTTTTGTTCAGAACTAAAATCTTGGCCTTCTCCTCGTTTACGTGTAGGCCAATCTTCTTTGCTTCAGCATCCATTGCTTCGAACGCCGTCTTTATGCTCTGCAGGGATCTACCAATAATTATAATATCATCCGCGTAGGCCAGAACTTGGGTCATCTTTGTAAATATTGTACCCTCCTGCTCTATTCCCGCTCTATTGATGATTGCTTGTAGAGCAATGTTAAACAGGAGAGGAGCTATTGGATCCCCTTGTCTTAGACCACTTGTAACTCCGAAAGGCTCCGACAGTCCTAGTGCATTTTACTAGACGAATTAGTTTACTAGGCAACCCCAGTTCATGCATGGCTTCTATGAGCTTATTCCTAACTATCGTATCATAGCCTGCCCTAGAATCAATGAACAACAATGTTTCATTGGTTGTCTGCTGGAACTCTTTCATCTTCTCACAAATTTGCCTTACCGTGAAGATTTGATCAATAGTGGACCTGTTGGGCCGGAAACCACCTTGATAATCCTCCAGCTTTTATTCTAGATAAGGGAGGAGCCTGTTGGGATATGGAGACGATTTTATATGCTGTGCTGAGCAAACTAATCCCTCGATAGTTGCTGCATTGTGTCGATTCTCCCTTCTTCTTATACACGGGCAATTCAATTTTACATATTGTATTAAAGGTCGCATAACCATCTATAATACTTATTGCCTTTGAATGAGGCAGAATGTATTATTTACGCAATAAAAGCATTCTCTCTCTCTTTATCTATACTCTGGCTCTACAGCTCATGCAGTACCTTGGCCTCCGATACTAACCTCGTCCACTGGTTCCTGTCAGCAGCATACATTCTCCATCTCCTCCCTCCCATCTTACGCAGGCCACGTCATCGAGCTATCTCAAACAGGGTTTTCCCTTCGTTCGGCTTCCATCCGGAATTTGATACACTAACCTCCTTGGTAGACGATCTGCTGGCATTCTTTCCACATGGCCAAGCTAACGTATTCTAGCCGCCTTGATGAATTCTACTATATCGGATTCATCATACATGACCATTAGTTGTTCGTTTTTTCTGAAACGCCATTGTCCTGATTCATCCACTGGCCCAAATATCATTCGTAGGACTTTTCTTTCCCACTCCTTGAAGATTTTTTCATTATTTTGTGTCAGGACCCACATTTCACTACCATACGATACCACTGGCCGGATGATTGATCGTTATATGATAAGTTTGGCTTTACGGGAGATATTTCACCAAAGTTGAGCCTTCCGCAGTTCATACAAACATCTACCTCCAGCTGCCAGTCTTGATTTTATTTCTTCCCTCATATCATTTTTTTGCACTGACAACCAACCAAAGACATCTAAAACTGTCAACATTTTTAAAAACCTTGCGGCAGATCTCTACGTTTGGATTTTTTTTTCTTTCGTTTCCTTTTCTCTGAAGAAATTTAAAAAAAAATCAGTGAGCGGCTGTGTCATGGACACGGCAAGTTTTGTACATAAATAAGTTTATGTAACGGGTACTGTCACGGAAAGCAAGAACCAAGCATGGGAAGCATGTTGTAGGAGGATTGATAATACCCTGGGCTACAATAAGATTTGTGAATCATGGAGGGTACTAAAGACTCTCAGGAAAGAAGTGAAGGGAAATGTGATTCCTATAATAAGTGAAAGGACCTGGTTGGAATATTACAAAAATCTGCTCACAGAAACTAGGCCGGAGTGGTCAGGCTTATATCCACCAGAATGCACAAGGGAATGTTATCGTAGAAGAGGGTGAGGTTTTTGATGCAATTAGACATGCAAAATGTGGAAAAGCTGCAGGACCTGGAGGTATCTCGATGGAACTGTTAAAGGCAGGAGGAACCAGATTATTAAAGACAAAGCTAATAAATCTCATATTAAAAGGGCAAGAGTTACCAAAGGACCTTAAGACAGGATTTATCACATCTATACATAAGAAAGGAAACAGGAAAGAATGCCGAAATTATAGAGGCATCAGTGTCCAGAATTCTATATAGATCAAGAATCATCGCTAGAATTCGGAAGGGTAAATTGGAAGAGGAGTTCATTACTCCAGAAGAGCAGTTTGGGTTCACTGCTGCCAGGTCGTGTACGGACAGCATATTTGTTCTAAGACAGTTCACAGAAAAACGAATGGAAAAAGGAAGAGCTGTGCACATAGCTTTTATAGACCTAGAGCAAGCGTATGACACTGTACCGAGACGGAATATGTGGAAAGCCTTTAAGAATTCGGGTATGAGCAATGCCCTAATAAACGCAGTGATGTGCATGTATATTCAGGGAGGACGAATATAGAGTAAAGCTTGGCTCTCTTGTATCTGAGCCTTTTTCTGCATCCAAAGGACTTAAGCAGGGTTGCTGTATGTCACCGACGCTGTTTAAAATTATTTACAACAGGCAGTAAAGGAGTGGAGCGCTCGATGGGAGAGAAAAGGTATAGACATTAACGGACATATGCTGTTCTCCCTTTTCTTTGTTAACTACCAAGCGGTGGTCACATATAACGAGAATCTGGAAGAAGCGTTAAAGGCCTGGAAAAGAATACAGCTTGTGGGGTTCTAAGAATAAGTTTTGATAAGACCGAATACCTGCCCAGTAAATTGCCACGTAAGGTAGCTTCCTTTAAATACCTAGGGTCAACTATGGATCGGAACCCGAGAACCCGAGGTTAGGAGGAGGGTTGGCCTGGCAAGAAGCGTGACTACAATGTTACACCCAGTTCTTTGGAACACGATCATCACAACGGACAACAAAAGGCGCGTTTTTAGAAGTATTGTTGAGCCATCCCTCAGCTACGCTGCAGAAACCTGGATACTTAATCGAGGGCTCAACTCTAAACTACAAGCGGCAGAGATGGATTTTCTGGAGGACATCAGAGGCAGGCTGGGCGTGACCGAAGGAGTCCCGGAGAGGATTGGAAGAAGCAGGCTACGATGGTATGGACACTGCCAGAGGATGCCAGAACGTAGGTGGCCGAAGAAGATTCTGCTGTGGGAACAACCAGGAAGACAGAGGAGAGGAAGACCCCGAACCCGATGGAGGACTGGAGGAGGAAATGGCTGGCAGGATTCTTAAGGAGAATGGCTGTTGGGATAGAGAGAAGTGGAGGGACGCTCTGACTTAACCAGGCAACCCATTGAGGGATAAAACCTGCAAAAGTAAAAAGTAAGTAACGGGTTATATTTTCTGAATAAAATATTTTCATCTATGTACTAAGGATAAAAGCAAGAAAACTAATAATTATTATGTTACAATACAACCTTATTAATTATATGTCTGTGATACGAAAAGTATAACACAAATGGCGAACAAGATACATCGAGATATTTGTTAAACGTTAAATCAATACAGGTATTACCTAAGGCTGTTGGAGAAGTTTCGATATATTACAAATTGAACTCATTGAGCATGAAATTTGGCAATGAGTAGTTTTGTGATATCAAGTCTTCAACTATCATAACTGGTGTAGTAAGATCAGGCTCGTAGCATGCCAATAGCCTGCAGGTTCAATAGAAAAACTTCACAAATGTTACGTCTTTCATTTCCGAAAAGTCAATGTTAACTCTATTACATTCAGTAAAACCATGTTGCGATATTGATATATATAGCTATTGATGCGACTCCACCGGCTCTGCGACTTGATGATGATACCGCTACCGATGATGTAGTTGCAATTTGTCTGTTCTCAGCGGTACTACAATATGATCTCAGATCAAAGCTAGGCACATTCACTGGCATAGAATTTTCCATCCAAGTTTCGCTGATTGCCAAATAATCAGATCGGTTGATTATTCTATCGGTAGAGATGTCTTCTGAGTGCGCGACCAAGCTTTGTGCATTAATGGCGGTAATAATTATAAACCAATGCTGATCAGGAACTTTTACGTTCTTGGCACTCCTTGAGTCGGTCATCTGGTGTTTTATTATTATGTACCATTCTATTGCTCTTGTGTAGCCCTTTCCATATAAGATTTCTGTACTTTGTTTTGGCTTTTCGACGAGTATAGGCCGACTCTATATATTTTTGATAATATTTTTTTTTTAATTCTAACACCTTATTATATTCACTTTAACAACTTTAAACTAACGTGTTATATAAACCGATAGATTTTAACGACAGCTGACAGTTAAAACTTAAACGAACTTTTCCGAGTCAAAAGTGATACTAATTTAAAATTTCGAAACGCAGCAAAATAACCTCAAAATTGCGGCGCTCCCCACTCCACTGCGCGCTATGCGTCACTGTTCTCGCTTATCGTAATGAATTCTTTGATCCTCTAGCTATCCGGTGGTATAATTTAATTTTGGATGTAGAGGATAGATCCGAAACTACAACGCCGAACTGTATCCTCTGATTTTGTTATCATTAGGTTTTTTGGATCGGCCCCATATGAAAACAAATTTAAAGACGTATTCACGAAAAAAAAAAAAAAAAAAAAAAAAAAGATTCAGTAATAATATGAGTCCTAATACCAGCTGAAATTAATAATTTAATACCAAAGGTCATAATTAGTTTTAAAAATCAATATTTTTTTATTAGTTTTCAATAAATGAGCATTAAAATGTGTTTGAATTTTGTAATTAAAAATAAAATAATTAACTTGAAGAACCTGTGGGCGGTGAACTAACTAAACTTTCAAATGAATATTAAAACACTTGCTATAAATACCCATTTTGTCGACTCAAAGGGAGCTGGCTTTGTTACAGTTTAGTTTCACCAAGTTACTTTCCCAAATAAAGATTTCCCTTCAACTGCCAAGCCCAATAGCCAATGCCGATGGTTCACAACTGAAATTAAACTAGTTCCCAAACTTTCCTCATTGAAAGTTACTTTAGAACTGTCGAAATCTAAAGCGTTTCAAGTACAAAAGGAACGCACACGAATTCCGCTTTAATTTTTGGAGTATATACACATTATTAGAGAATCGCAATAAAAATTTAACTCTTTAAAATCGATAGTAATTTTGTTTATCGATCTTATTTTAGAAACTATCTGTTGTTTTTTTTTTTGTTTGTTTTTTTAAATAAATGTATATTACTAGCATCTCTTGTCACGGCCCCACCCGGTCTCATAAATAAAGAACTTAGATTATTTTAATTAATAATTGAATTTCATTTGTTTATCGATAAAAATCATCAATTAAAGTATGGAATTCAGCAATATTTCTTCAATGATATTTTCAAGCATTGCAATAATTCTTAACCTGGTTAAAATTGCATGGACCAGGAGTTTGAAGAGAACGTAAAATAATAATTAGACATCCGATTTGGCAGAAATTATATAGGTCCATCAGGTTAGATTTTGATTCCAAACCATAAAAAAATTTGACAGTTTGGCAAACCGGTAATTTTCTGTACAAATCTCCCACTACCCTGGCCACCTGCATCCGATTTACTTAGAAATCGAATATTCTTATTCGCAAATGTCCTAATCTCAGCTATAATGAGATTCAGTGATGAAAGTTCAATTCTGAGGAACTTATTAAATATTTTTTTAGAACGGTGCGGGAAATACTCACCTAGCGGCCAACGCCGGGTTAATTGTTTTACTATTGCAAACTATGTTACAGAACGGCCACATATATTGGCCACTGGGATTCACATGTCGCTCCATATATTTATAGCTTTTTTAATAACAATTAAATTAAAAATAAGTAAATTTTATCCTAAATTTCTAGCTCTATATAACACTGTACCTTTGTAACCTCTCTCGAATGGTGCTCGCCACCTATCGGTTGATTACCAAAATTCACTGCGCACCACCATCGCTTTTTTTATGGAAATATAACTGAAAATCTTTCAATTTTATAATTAGTAAACCTTTCTTGAACTATGAAGATGATGTGGCTATAAATTAGTACAGATTGGATCAGTGGTTTTCGCAGTTAGTGATCACAAACGAAAAATGGCTTGTCCTTTTATATAATAGTATATATATTTTTAAATATAGTGTACAAATATACATATAAATAGATTTTTTTTTAAATCTATATTCACACCTGTTGATCACTTGATTTTATAAACTTAGTTCTAAAGATCCCTCATCTAACTCTTTTTTCTCTTGGTGTTCTTGGATGTGAGTTCTGGCAATGTTGTTAATGAGTTTATGTTGAGATTTTGAGATTCGCACTAGAATCATAAATTAGTAAGCTAAAATATGTACAATCTTTATCAACTAATAAATATACTGTTATCAAGTTCAGCTCAAAGTGAGCCTAGCCCCATGGTTTCGAACAATCCGCATCAATGTTGTCAAAAATAACGAGACTTAGGACAAATCATGGCTAGAAATATCTTAACTTGATTAGAATATAAGCGAGTGTGAGACTTGTAACTGCCCGGAAGACCACTGGCAAATAATATTCGCATTCAAAAAAACAAAACTAAATCAGGTCTGAATTTTGTCAGGTCTGAATTCTGATTCTCAAGAAGAAATACCATACTTAAAAGAATTAGTTAGGGATAAAATCACTAAATTGACTGGAGTTTCAGATAAATAAAATGTAATCAACAATTGAAGAAAAAAGAATAAGAAGAATATAATAATAGGAAATAAATAAAGCTAAATTGGAATTTAACTAAACTTGGTTGTACAGGATAATTAACAACAATTTATTTATTTTCGCATAATTAATTAATTATTAGATTTAATTGATATTCTTTACGCATGTAAATCAAGATACTAAAGGGTTCTTACGTGCAAATCGAGGTGGTTATGAGTAAAAGAATATTATTTCTCGTAATTATAGCGAATAAATGTTTTAACATTTTATAGTACCACTGTCCTCACCCCTTACGCTGATGACACATGTGTGTTATCAGTAAACAATGATCCCTCCATTGCCTCCCAAACACTCCAATCCCATATCCTAACCCTTCAAGAATGGTGTCAAAAATGGAGAATTAAAATAAATTCAATAAAATCCCATCAAATAACCTTTACCCTTCGTTGTCAACCCATGACTTCCTGCCCTACAGTATCCTTTAATGATATTCCACTAATCCCTGTTGAACAGATCCGCTACCTAGGACTCCATCTGGACAAACGTCTTACTTGCAATCCACATACAAGACTAAAAAGACAAGAAACTGCCCGTCGTTACAGATTACTTCAAAAATTATTAGACAAACGTTCAAAGCTCCTAATTAATTACAAAAGACTAATATACATGACTGTGTTTAGACCTATCTGGACGTACGGAGTTGAGCGTTGGAGCTCCACTAAACCATCTAATTCATCTCGTATTCAATCCTTACAATCCAAAATCATATTTTTTAAATCATTAAAAATAACATTTAACTGTAGGTTGCCAGGACGACACTTTACATCAAAAAAAAAAAAAAAAGACAACCCTGTCAATAAGACACCTTCTCATTGGTGTCTTGGATTGGATCTCACATCCAATCCTTACAATCCAAAATCCTTCAAAAAATGCTCCTTACTTTGTCACCAATGAACTCATCCATAAAGATCTTAATGTTCCATATCTTGCAGATTTAGCACAAACCAGATATCAATCCGTTCATAGTAAGCTCCACAACCACTCAAATCAAATCCCCTAATTTCTCAACTTGCTCCCCACACCATTTCTGATAATCCTCCGTGGCGTCTGAAAGGAAGATGGCCCAGAAGGCACATTTTATAATAAAGGTTACAAAAATTTTACTATTTATTTTTAGTGCCTCATAATAAACATTTAGTTATCTCTGTTAAATAACGGTAGTTTTGAAGTGACGGAAATATTTAGAAGGCTTTACGATGCGGAACTGGAGTAACATCCGGAAAATATTGTTTAGGTAAGAGAAATTTATCAGTTTTTAAGTTCATCTGCCGTCGAGTAAACGACCGAGGGGTTGGCCGAGACGTAGACGGAAGGATTGCGTCAGGGCCTGAAACTAGCCGGGTTTTGGGGGAGTAGGTTGGAGGGAGGAGTGTGATCAACGGTTAGTGGTGTCGGCATCGAACCTTCGGGTTAGCTAAGCCATTTTTTATTTATTGATTTATAAAGATAGTTTTAAATTTACCTCAGTTAGAGCATTGACAATTTCGCAAAGGATTTAAAATTGAATACTTCGTATTTTATTTGTTATAAAATTTTTAACATTTAGTTATAGGCTTACCATCAACCTTATATATTGAAATATTAGACCATTATAAAATATGTTCTGTGACTGTTTATAAATTAAAATTAAAAGAAAGAAAATAAAAGTGAACATTTCCTGAAATTTCAGAGAAGTTATTTGCCAATACCAAGAATCTCAAAGTGGAAAGACACACACTGATAAATGGATGATCAAATTACAGGGAGTGGAGGGAGTTTCCTTACTTAATTACAAGCAATGACATCAAAAACTCTCAAATCACAAACAAATATTGTGTTTGGTTAAAGAAAGTATTATTGTTATTTAAATTCTGTGTATTCAATTTTAACATAATAAATTTCCATTCGGTTCTATTCACAACTGTAATACTTTCTACACAAGAAATGTTAAATATGTAGGTATAATTAAAAATATCTGACATGATAAGGTTGGGAGTGGCATCACTTCTGACGTGATACTGCCTTAGGCACCACACAAAGAGATCCCTCATCTAGCTCATTTTCTTAGTGCATTAAATTAATTTTGGTATTTGCAAGTTTGCCATATTTAGTATCTGTTTGTCAGTGTATTCACGAAATTTTCAGTGACAATGTCTGTAAATTTTATGAATGAAACTGCTGGAATATGAAGTGCTTGTTTCTGAAGGCAGTGTTTTGTTTGACATGCAGGGTGGGAAGTATTTTTTTCGGTTGTTTTTAAATTAGGTATAAGTGTGCCTAGAAGGATTTTTTTAACATGTAACAGTAAATATTGAAATCGGTTTTAGGAGAAATTTTAGTATTTGAAGTAAGTAGGCAGTTGCAGTCTGTAATTACATAATTAAATAGGAAACAGTATCAAGATGTAATTGAATGATACAATGTTTAATTGAGTAACCTAATTGACTGATACAAATTTTAATATGTATTGTTTTAATATAGCAGATATTTTTTTTAATAGATAAAAAATTTCATACTTTTCTATCTTACTCGTCTGTTAAACTTATAACTTCATTTTATCTACTTATAATGGTTTTTGGCCCTTTTTATATCACACCCAATGTTTGTTGTTTTATCCCTGAAGACTACCTGAAAGGCAGGTGGAAACTTCGGCACTCCACATAAAGTGTTTTGAACTTATAAATAATCTATTATTATGTATGGTGTATAGAATAAAATTAATATAAATAAATAAGTTAATCAAATAAAAAAATTAATAGGGCGTATTAAAAAAAAAAAAAAATGACCGTTTTATCAAATTCCAGATTTCAAAAGTCTGTAAATATCTTAATGCTATTTATTATTCACCAATACTTAATAATCTCCTTTAGAGCATTCTCTAAGCCTGTTTACTAACACTGGACTTCTACAAAAAAAGCCTCAGCTTAGTTATTTATTTCAAAAAGAAGAAACATGACAGTGTCCTACGAAATTCTCGTAATTGTAAGACATTACTGGAAAAAAATTTCACAGCCGCTGAAGCAACTCGTGAAATTATTAAATATGAAGGTGCAGGTGTCCTTGACTGCGCGGCGTTGGTTTGAAAAATTTAGAAGTGGAGATACGACATTGAAAAGGAAGAAGGGCTCCGGGCGGCCATTAATGGATATTGATGAGGTTCTGCAAGAAGCTGTTGAGTCCAATCCGTCCACAAGTACTCGCGAACTTGCCAGGGAGTGTGGTGTGTCGACACACTTCCCGGCAAACCAAAGAAAAGTTTACAGAACTTCATAGGTTTGAACTCCTGCCTCATCCACCATATAGTTCAGACCTCTCACCTTCGGATTACTTTTTGTTTCGATTCATAGCCCATTTTCTTCTAGTGAAAAAAATTGATAATTTTGTGGAAGTCGAAAATGCTGTTCAAGAGTTCTTTGACAGCCATCCCAAGGAATGGTATCAGCGTGGCATCGAGCAATTGGCTAGCAGATGGGTAATGACGGTAGATAACAATGGACTATGCTGTGAGTATTAATTGTATTTTATATCAAAGAAATAATAATACAAATATTTTTTTAAGAAATGGTCATTTTTTTTTTTTTATACACCCTTTTTTTTTTTTATTATATCATATGCTGATACCGCGAGACCATTTATTATTGGATTCGATGGAGTTATAGTACTATGGAGAGACCCTTCCCGTATATTGTTCCTTGAGTGGCGAAACCAAAACATAACCGGCCACGCCCACTATGCCTAACTGGCGCCTTGCATTCCATTGGGCTAGGGCAATTGAAAGGGTTCGTAATAAATAAAATAAGTAAATCACTAAAGTAAAATAACAGCAATATAAAGCCTAGGAAGCCAAAATTTGAACTGATAAGAGGTTAATATACTGATAATACAGTTCACACCAAAATGGCTGCCTGCCCTGGGAATTGAGAGTTAAGCCCCCTCCACTTGTCTATACCTCACCACCTCAGTGCCACTACCCAAAGAGGTCGAAACTAAATTACTACTTCATGCCAGTATTGGGTAGCATGATCATATGACGGTGTATTTAACTGACTTCAAAAAGGGATATGTTATAAATTCGACAACTCAACTAGCTACAAAAAATTCTGTTTAGATTTATTTAAAAAAAAAAAAAAAAAAAAAAAAAAAAAAAAAAAAAAAAAAAAAAAAAAAAAAAAAAAAAAAAATTCCATTATGTAGAGCCTATATTACCAAAGTATACCGATAGTGTATAACTTTAAAGACATTTATTTTAAAAACATAACTAAATTAATTTCCAAAGAGAGATTTTCATTAATTTTTTAATATTACATATAAATATATATGATTTATATATTTTACATTACTTAATATTATGTATTTTCTTAAAATATAAAATTTAAATCGTCAGGAATCGATAAGCAGAAAAGTTAATCAAAGTTTGAAAGACTTTGACTGTTTATTTAACCGAAATAAAAAGAAAATTACTTAAAATTTCAAGAGAAAAGAAAATAAAAACTCTTCAATCTCCTCCTAATCCGAACAATGTCGGAACTTAAAGGGAATATTTGATAAAACATCAGAGTTCTACGAAAACGTATTATAATTAAAAAGCAAAAGTGAAACTTTGTAAACTGTTAAAAGTTTTACTAGTAAAATCCATTTAACAGTTCAGATTATTTATTTATTTATTTTTTTTTTAAGATGGATCTTAATTATTCTTTATTTTATTTTCTTTAAATGTTTCATTTAAGGAGATTAATATTATTTATTATTATATTAAAAAGGCATACTCCCCATTTGCTTTATTCATCAACTACATGTTTCAGAGCTTGTCATGTTGCTCCATCTTCAGGTTCTAACACTGTGATATTATCACTTGGTCTACACTACAGTGTAGAAGAGATGACCAAGTGATAATATCACAGTGTTAGAACCTGAAGATGGAGCAACATGACAAGCTCTGAAACATGTAGTTGATGAATAAAGCAAATGGGGAGTATGCCTTTTTAATATAATAATAATTTTTTTTTTTTTTTTAAAGAATTATCTTTAATATAACAAACGGGAATTTAATATTGTATATTATTCTTTTCTGAATAATATCAGAAGTGGTAACCTTCTCATAAACATTAAGAATATTTTTCTAACTTCATAGAAATGTTAGGAGAATTTGTACTCAACAAAACATTTATATTTTAAAAGTATACATCGATAAGCTACCTATTACTCGACCTGTACAAACGTATTAGTTACAATCATCATATAAGACTAAAACGACAAGCAACTGCTTGTTATCATTAAATACTTCAGCAATAGTACGCAAACCCAAAATGTATAGAAATTAAAAAAACCTCACCTATATACGTAGATCGCAATACAGAATGCCACCTCGAAAGTTATTATCGGAAATGAAATTGGAGAAGCCTTTAAAGTGTAGACTGGATAGCGTCAAGGTGATGCGCTATCCACGATTTTATTTAATATGGCTTTACATGATGCAGTTAAAGGCCCGGTTAAAGGTGGTATCATTGCAGATAGAGAATGTGGAAAATATGTGCCCAATGGCGAGAACCAGGAGAGAGAGAGAGGAGAGAGATCTGAGGGGGAGGCTGGGATATATATATAGTTATACTAAAATAGGATATGGGTGGTGTTCGGGACTATATAGATGAAAAGAGTTAACTAAAAAAAAAGTCGTTTCGGTAGTCTGGGGGGGGAGCCCCCATGCTCCCCCCTTGAAGCCAGTGTAGCACGTTGAAGAAACTGTCTTAGTGGTGAGAAAAGCAACTTGATCCTTTAAAATAATTGATAAAAGTTGTTTAAAAGTTGGGCTAATTATAAATTAAGAGGTTACTAAGTTCTTGAAATTGTCTTTGGCAACAAACAGAAAATATCGTATTTTAGAAAATATTGTAATCTTCATTAAAGTAAAGAGATTAAGGTCAGAAGAATGACAGCAGATAGATTGTCAAAGAAACTGCTAGGTATGAGAATGAATGGATAGAGAAAAAAAGGGGAAGACCACGTAGCAGATGGGAGGTTGAAGTAGAAAAAGATGTTGCAAAATTTAGGAATAAGAAATTGGAAAATGGCAGCGGAGGACAGACATATTTAATAAGACAGAGATTTAAGCTTTAGTTTTCCACTACACCATTCCATTCTCCGTAACAATCTAAAACCTGTCATTAAATCCTCAATGTTATCATATCACAAATGATATCCTTAATGATCTAAATGCCCAATATGTTGTTGCATTAGCACAAATCAGATACCTATTCTTCCATTGCAAGCTACATACTCACTTGAATCCACTAGTCTCCCACTTCCTTTAGACTAGATGCCCAATAACCATCCGAGGCGACTCAAAATAAAAAGCCAAAACACCTTCTAATGTAGACCTTTTATTGAAGTGCAACTAGTGAGTTTTTCTACCAGTTTTTTATACAGAGTGTCCCGATTTTAAATGGCAAAACTTCAGGAACTTATAGGGGACCGAAAATGTAAGACAAAAAGTAGCAAATATCACCTTTCAAAGTTCGTCAGTCCAGTGAGATATGTAAACACTTAATGTTATCATTTACATTATTTTATTTGTTTACATTTTGGCTTCCTTCTAGGATTATAATTCCTAAATCAGTCTTCAGTCAGTTACTCAGATATTTTTGTGTGAATAGCATCAGCCACAATGCCGCATACATATTCTAATGTTGAATACGCCGATGTGATTTTTGTGTATGGTTTCTGTAACGGTAATGCTTTAGAAGCAGTGCGGGAGTATGCGCGCCGATTTCCAAATAGAAGAGTGCCTAATCGACGAGTCATTTCGTTAACTTTATGTTACTGGTGGATATGATATCGGATATGGATTTAGTACTAACAATTCTAGTACACATCTGACCCAAAGAATTATTGAAAAACAGTTAAAACTTTGGGGGAATTTCCCAACTGGTGGTATTCCCAAGATACAAGTACAAAAAGGATTTCCGTCTAGTATATCTTAATATGACTATATAATTATAAGTAGGTTTGTTTCAATTTTAAGGTCTTAAACTTATGATAAGTTAATTTTTTATTTTTTAAAATAATAAATTAACAAAAATAAAAAAAATATTTTATACCTCCTTCAGTTAAGGTGTAGAGGAGAGGGGAAATAATTGAGAGGCGATTATTTTCACTAATTGGACACAAAGATCGATCGTAGGATGTGGATAAAACCAGTTATCTTCGATAATAATTTTAATTTAGTCAGGTATTATTTGAAATAAAACAACACGCATATTTTTTAAATATTTTAAACAAAAGGAGTGTCCTTAAAACTGTAATAATTAATTCAATTCTTTAAATGACTTAAATTAATTTGTCGAAAAGGAGTGCCTAAGGATACCCCTCTGGCATCAATAATCTTATAACCATTCATTAAATTTGACTATAAGGCATGGGACATGTAAATATTCAATCAAACAGTCCTTTTTTTGGGAATAAAATATAAGGAAAAGAATAAAAAATAATAATCATAATAAATACAAAATACTGTTGACTTTTGCCCACGCTTTAAATAACATGAAACTTTTTCCTCGATTTCACTGTTACTGCGAAAATTTATAGTTCTTAATATGAATGAATGCTCTTTATTTGTTAAAGACAGAGTCTTGTACAAATAATAATCAATATTAATAATATACAATAGATCCATAGCACGAGTCTAGTGCTCTTAAACAAATCCTTACATAACAATATTTTGTTTACATTATACAAATGAATATTAATTAATTAATATAGCCTTAATATTGTGATTATCAGAGGACATTGTGATGTATGGCTAAAGAAACTGTTGTCTATATTCCTTGAACGTTGGGCAATAGAGAAGGATGTACTTAATATAATATTCATAAAATTAATATTGGATTAGTAAAAAGCGAATCATTCTTTATGAATAATAATAATAAGATTTACCAAGTCCCAAGTTAAAGTAGAACAAAGAAATACTTGAGATAGAGGAATGGAATAATATAAGATGGGGCTTAATCTAAAAGAAAAGGAAGTAAGATAACAAAAAAAAAAAAAAAAAAAAAAAAAAAAAAAAAACTCTGGAAAGGAAACAAAAGAAAGGAAATCCAAGGCTTTGTATAAAATCATAAAAAAAAAAATTGTAATATTTTTGAACTAAATCTTTATTAACTAACAGTTCTAATATTATCGATCTTTATTCAGGATTTAACTCATATCATATCTTACACATTTAGAAATTAGAAACAAGAGCATTGAATAGTCGGTTCGATTCTCACCTTGGTCGGTTAATTTTTTTTTGCCTAGTGGTCCCCAAGAAAATTTTTAACACTTCTTTTTGTGCAAACCAATACATTAAAATCTGTCTAAAATAGATATTAAATACAATTAATTCTTCCTTCACTCAAATCCAAATTTTTATTTGATTTTCCGGTTCTTTTTTCTGCGAAATTCGATGAATATATATTAATTTCATAGGTTTACAACTAATCAAGTCAATTCGAATAATAAAAACTTCCCTTACTAAAATAAACAAAATTATAAATGCAAAAGAATCCTACTTCCATTATATCAAATGCATCTAATAGCCGAAAAAGGGACCAGAAAAAATTCTAAACGAGAGTGGTCGCTTGTATTTTGTGAGTGTAACACTGAGGACTAAATATTGTCTAATGAGGAAACCATCTCTCTTATCAAAGTGGAAAATTACTGGCGACAAATAAAGGAGTATCTCGAGGAATAGCTAAAGCCAATTTCCGTGAAATTCACCGGAAGCAAGAGATATTGAAAACAAGTCGAGTGTTGTACAAAATACAACAGCACGACCGGTCGAAAGAAATTTATGTTAATTATTATTAGATTCTCATTTCATACAACTTTGTGTCCCGAAGCGATTGTGGTTTCTACATTAAATTGCTTGCAGCCCAACTGTAACAAGTAGGTGCAAGGTTCTTACCTCTTAAACGTAAGGTAGTTTTTCCATGGCTATTGATTGTTTTCATGGTTAAATTTGAATTCAAAATGTCGAAATCTATTTCCCTCATGTGTCTCATAACATGAGTTGTAAACGTTAAATGCTAATAAGTTCTCCATTTCTGTAATTATTAGCTTACGTTTTTTTCTAGTACTTCTGGTAAGTTGCAATATATTGAATTTTAGATCTAAAACTGAGGCTAATTGCTTACAAAAAGAAGAATGACTTCTAATGCCTGTGTCCGATAGGGTCAATCTATTTCCCTTACATTTTTTTTAAAAAAAGCCCGCCAAAGCATAACCAAGATTTATTCCATCATATTTCAGGCTGGCAACATTGCATAATCTTCCCGCCAAACTGAGGGTAACCTTACAACAAATTTCCTTTGTAAGTTGTCCCAAGTTTGTGTCGAATCAAGTGTTCGAATTGCGTAATTCATAATTCTATTTCCCTCACATAGTTTTCAAAGAGGGTAACTTTGATTCTTGTTTTCTTTGCATTGAACTATATGTTTCCCATGTAGTTTAGAGTTCCATTAGTTTTTTTTTTTTTTTACTTTGAAATGCGTGTGGTGTGGCTAACCTTAAATCAAATTCAAAATTCTATTTCCCTCACGCCTAAAGTGAGGGAAATAGATTACAATAGGAAAACCTGTAAGTGAAATAAGACTTTTTATATATGTTTTCACTATTTATATTAATTTAATATAATTAATATTCATTATATTAATCTAATGTTCGATTTCAAAGTTTAAATGTATAATATAATATCTTACCATTTTCATTTTTTTCTTTCAAGTTATGTTTAAATGTTTAATTAATGTTAAGTAATATATCTTAATCGTCTAGTTGATATCATACTCCTTAATAATTATTTTATACTATAAACATTTTATTATTTGAATTGCGAATGCTTTCTATTTCCCTCACACCCTATCAGTTTCTCAGACTCTCATGATTTCCACCATGATCATATGTGCAGATAGACTATATTCTATAAAGGAATTTTTCACTAGTAATATAAGTAGACTTTCATAAAGAAGTTTATGAAGGAAAAATTTTTTTTTTACATAACTTTTTTTTGATGGAATCACCATGTCGAAATTCCAACGATATGGCAGAATAACCCATATCTGTTTGTTGTTTTTTTGTTTTGTTTTTTCTATTAATTTTTTCCAACCACTCATTGACTCATAGGGCTGTGGGATGTTATTTAAACGACAGAATTTAATTGGTATAGTCTTCGCGAAGGCAGATCAGTGAAAACGTGCAGCTCACGGAGCCATGTAGTATTAACAATACAGAGGATGTACCTACAATGTTATGACAACTTTGTGAGAACGAACAGAGAGCAATATGGGAAATGGCTACACGAGCTCCGGGCTGTAAGGAAGCAGTAAGGACAAGGGATCAGATTTAATCAAAACTTGGAACATAATCAGGATAGGGGAGATGTGATGTAGGTTCCAGGACAATGTCCTAGTTGTCTGTTATGGATCTATCCTGCTTAGCAAACTTTTCAAGTCAAGCTATTAGTTAATTAGAATTCATTTCTTCAAGTATGATTAGGATGTATAGGATGTTACACAGGTTAATGAATTTATAATTTATTATAATATACATATATACAGATATACACTCATAGCAGTAATTTTTAACTGGTTAAAATAGTACAAATTAGGTAGTTGAAGAGTACGCAAAAGCATAATCGGACTTCTATTTTTTTATATATTTTTTTAATATAAATTTTATTGAGTAATTATTACAATCTGCCACAAATGTGGGCAAAAAGTAATATAGATGGCATATGATTACATTCACACATTATGTACAAAGAGAAAGAAAAAAAATAGTAAAAATAAAAAAAATATAGATATAAAATAAAATAAATATAAAGATAACAGAAAGAACTTCTTATACATAAACAATATACATATAAATAAAATGAAATACTAAAATAAAAAAATAAAACATTGAATAGGTAAAGATAAATAAATAGTAAAAATAAAAATTAATATAAATTAAATTAAAAGTTAAAACTACATTCATACTTTATTTACAATGCACACTCATCCTAGGGATCTCCCAACCAACCCTGCCCTTCCACTCATGGAAGGACAGGCCCAGCACAGAGAGGTCCCACCTCTTCTCTCTCAGCTGCGCCACTGGTGTTGAAAAAAACCCAGTGGAGGCTGAGTGAGACCGCAATGTACAGTCACTCAGAGCATGGAGTAGAGAAGCTGCCCAGTGCCAGAACTCCAACATAAATACATTTTTACAATAGATCTCGGGGCCACTCGGCGAGGGAGGTTATCAGGGTGTGTTGAACTGGATGGTGATTGAGCCAGAGGGTTAGGATGGAAAGAAAGGTTGCGATGGAATTTTAAAAATTTAAAAGGTATGAGTTCGAGGACGTATGGAATGTTGAGATCATTGTGGAGGGACATATAATTTTTAATTTTAACGTTTGAGTTGATAATCTAGAAGGACAGAGATTATTAAGAAACTCTTGCTGATTATTTAGTCCATCGCATTATAAGTGCTAAAAACTAAAGGCCAATGATTCATATTTTTACTCACCATATCAAAAAGCAAAGAATCGACATTTTGATTTGATAGAATTTTTACTTGAGATTAAATAATTGTATTGATATTATCTTGTTGGATTTTATTTTCTAACCATAAAAGTACTCGACAGTGCCGTAAACCTCGTTTCTGCCACTCAACAAACTCAATTTGTTTTTTTTTTTGATAAACCATCCTAAAACTATGAATTTCTTCTGCTTCCTCCAGTTGCTCAGCAGACTGGTCCCAGGCATGCTCCAAATACTTCCGCTAGTTCGTCCGTATCCGGGCAGCTCTACTTAAATCCTCGACTTCCAGGATCCTTCTAGCTTCCTCTGCTAATCTGTCCATTCATTTGAAACGGGGTCTTCCTCTACTTCTAGTCCTGTGTATACCCCATTTATTATTCTTTTAGAGATCTCATTCTCTGACAAAGCAACATGTCCGGCCAACCTTATTTTTCCCATGCTAATTTCTCTCAATATGTCTCGTTCACCTAGAAGGTTATGCACTTCCTGATTAGTTCATCTGAGGTATGCTCTTAGGGCCATATATACGTCGCAGAATTCTTTCGAAATGAAAATTGATGAATATGTTTCTTCGTTCATCAGATCGAGAGACTACCCATGACTTCGAAACGTCATGAGGGTTCCAACACAGCGGGACGAATGACCAATCTAGGAGGAAAAAAGTCTGAATCAATTAACCAGACCTGACAACCTGATTTACATAAACAATAGAGTTTAAATAAGGTAAAATAAATCCACTCAAGTGACAACCACAAGGTAAAATACTATACAGTAAGCCCCCCTTATCCGTGTTTCCGATTTTTTTTTAATAAGGTTTAATTTTTCACCATTCATTTTATATGTATCATATTAACTTAATAAAAATAATGAGTTTGATCGTTTTTTAACTATTCCAAAATGGGTTATTATTTATAGCTATTATTATATGGTGATTACTTTTAATTATCTTAAAAAAGTAATGAATGAAAAAACAAAAAGCTGGTATCGTATAAATGAGATGTTTCCGGTGTACTAATCCAAATCATATTATGAAACGATACTGTTTTCAAATCTTTCTGCGATACTCTTACCTGGTTGCCTACTAAACAAAACTATTTACTGAGTTATGCTTAAGTCTCCATTTAAGTAGGAACTATCAAAATGTCATAAAAAAATAATAAAATAAAAAATAAATAAATCATAAATTCAATAATCTAAATGAAAATTCAATATAGGCTGTAAAAACAATCATTCTTATATATTTTTGTGTATTGTAACTTAATAAATGTATGTAAAACGATTTTTTTTTTTATAAAAGTTATTTTCTCAATCCCCCGGATGATCGGAGTCAATAAAATGTAATATGACTCCGGGTATTCCCAGCCGCTTATTATTTCATTTTAATTTTCTTAACTACCAATTTTAAATATCTCTTCAGTGCAGTTGAAGATGTTGAAATAATATCCTTTAATTTAAGTGTTTCAAATATAGTAATATATATTAAATCAATGCCCTTACAGTTTTGCCAAGTACGAAATAACTCCCTTCGCGGAATTGAAAATTCGTTTTCAGACAAGAAAGCAGATAAAAGCAGCTAAATACTTCGTGATTATTTCATATACATTCTAAGACACCTCTACTATGAATTTCAGAGAGGTACTTTAGGGTACTTTTTAGTAATAGGTCTTTTTAATTAAAAAAATTATTTTAGTTTATGGCACTTATAAAAAAATATATATAATAGGTCAAATTATAAAAAAATTATGTTGAGAATGGCTAACTAGTATAACGATCGTCTAAGTTCACTAATTGCAAAAGGATAATGAAAAAATATTTAATACGATGATATACAAATCTAGATTGAAAGAATCAATAGTTTGAACAAAATTTGACCTGTGGAGTAGGTACTACTTTCATCGTTGTTTTTACCTTGAAATCCGCCTCCTAAAAAGGGAAGAACCTTTAATAATGTTCCATAAATACTTAAAACTATACACCTATCACAATAGTTTCATTAATTTCGATTATGACTTTTTTTCCTCCTAGATAGGCCATTCGTCCCACGTGCATAGGTAATTTCTGGTATCACTAGCGTCTTATTTTTACTTTGCTTCATCAAAAAGGCAATCTCAATGATTTATTTAAAATTCGGTTATGAAATCTTATATGTCAATTACGTTGCTTTAAATAGTTTAAAAACGATCTACCGATTAATAGTTTTTCTTAAAAAACTACTGAGAAATGTTTATGTTAGTAGTAGGAGAAAATCATAGAGATATATAAATCCTACCTTAAATGGAAAAGGACTAGAGAGAAGAGCAGTTCCATTAGTTCTAATCTTTCCCAATATCCTTTGTAAACCGCCTGCACTTCGTACGGTGATCCTAGCGGCGAACTATTATTGGTTGAGCCATTACAAGGCCAGCTGGATTTATAGGAAAGTCACGTAAAAATAGTTTGATATTTGGTTCAACAGAGCTTCATTGGCTGGTTCACTTCTAATTTATTTAGTTTATTTTTTACGGGATTTTATTTTTATCCTTAGGAATCTAAGATTGCACAATCACATAAATATCACTTAATTAATTCTTCAATTTTACGATACAACTAATTCTTTACCTCTTTACTGTGATTTATACGCATTTAAAGTCTCGATACACTCTCAGTTCACATAGCAATGCTCAACTATTGTTTACCTTATGGCTTCACACTGAACAACTACAAACTATTAATATCTGTGATTATTTTTAACCTATTAATAATCTATGTTTCTAACGTTTTGTTATTAATATTCTTTTTATATTTAATTCTTTTAAAGTATATATATATTAGGTTATAGTCAACTCTCCAACCTTCTCCAATTCTTCTCCAGCTAACCTAACTTTGGTATTTTCAATGGGATGTGGTATTTTTTACGACGGATTTCGGTAGAAAATCAAATTTTGAATCGATTTTATACTGATAATTTTTTTTATCCGGGGCACCGTTTCGCCGCAAATCGCGATTTTGAATCGCTTTTGATAATTTTTTTTTTCAATAAACAGTAGTTTTTTAATCATTCAATACCAGTTTTAGACTCCTTATTTTCTTAAAATGATTTTTCGCAATTTGCAGCGGAACGGTGCCTCGGATGAAAAAATTTACCGGTATAAAATCGATTCAACATTTGATTTTCTATCGAAATCCGTCATAAAAAATACCACATCCCATTGGGAATCCCATAGTTAGGGTCAATGGAGAAGCTTGGAGAGCTGTCTATAACCTGAAAAGAAACTTTATTTGACACAGTTAAGACCCTGAGAGTTTCGTTTCAAAATTTCAAACACTGTGGGGAAGAAAAGGGGGTGGCCATCGAATATTAAACACCCTGTATATGTGTGTGTGTGTGTGTGTGTGTGTGTTTGTGTGTGTGTGTGTGTGTGTGTGTGTGTGTGTGTGTGTGTTTGTGTGTGTTTAGCAAGGTTCTTGAGGTTGAGTCAATAAATTAAAGCAACTATTTTGGCGACGTTTCGAGACTAAGTAGTTCTCATAATCATGCCCTACAGTAAAAAAACAGGTTTCAATAGAATATATAAGTTACATAGGTTATTACAAAAGTTAGCTCATTCTTATATTCTATCGTAAAACTTAGTTTATTTGAAAATTTGTTAAATTCGGCTGATTTTATTTCATTTTTATTGTCTTCTGAAGGTATAGCAGTAAGGATGTCATCTACATATTTAAATATAATTAGAATCTTAAATGGGATTTTTGGGGATTTTAAGTATATGTCTGCTGAAATTGAAGTGATTGGAGATGGACCCATACATTTGAATGTAAAATTTTCCATTAAATTGAAAGTAAACCCTTTCAGTACACACATTCAAATGTATGGGTGCCCTGGGTCTAAGTCCTGAAACATATTGAGAAATAAGCTAAATACATAAGGAGTTGTGCACAAAATTATATTAGGAATCCAAATCTCTTTCTGCATAAATTGCGATAACATTACTTAAAATTTGACTAGATTAGACTACCGTGTTTCCCCCCCCCCCCCCTGGTCATTTATATATATCTATCGTTTGAAAAAAAAATATAGAATGGATCTGTAATAAATTCCTTTTATTTTATTACATCTATTACCTTATTTTATTGTAATGCTAGCTCCAGTTCTTATTTAAGCTTATATAAATTTCTTTCAAGACCTCGCTGTGGTAGAATTTCTTCTTCTTTATCACTCCATAGACAGACATAGTGCTAAGGTAGGCTGGGCCCAGACCAGCCCTAATGTGCGCTAACCGATGAGCCCTAAGGACCTTAAACTGCTCTCTAAGCTAACTCTTGGGAACGATTAAGGGCGGAATATAGGGCTGAGTTCTGGGAGGAGGATCTCAATTCATGGCCAATGGATGCCATCGGGTATTTCCCAAAGGTCTAAGGGTAGATGATTAGTCAACCATTACGGTAGGTGTGAGTATGGAGTTTGTGGTTGTTGCGTTTGAATGCGTCAACTGGGGCGAGATATAGAAACACTATTTTTTTTTAAAACAGTTTATTAACAAAGTATTCAAATTTTACACATCAAGCTATAGTTATGTTAAATATACTATCTTTATTATTCATAGTAAATATTTTTTTAATTTAAATATTTAATTGAAATTTACAACTGTTTATACAATATATTATACATCAAGTAAATACGATGATAATGATAAAAATGACACGTCACTTGTTTTTAAAGCAACTACCCATTGGTAGCACCTATAAAGGTTCTATATAATGAAGTATTATATTAGAAGGTCTCCAGAAGGCCTTCTTCTTTTCAGAAGCCTCCGAGGGTTATCTGGAATATAATGAGAAGCAAGTTGTGATACTAAAGGGTTTGCATGATTGTGGAGTTTGCTATGAAAAGATAGATATCTGGTTTGAGCTAGTCAGAAACGTAAGGTATATTAAGATCTTTGTGGATAAGTTTGTGACGAAGTAAGGAGCATTCAGGATTTTGGATTGTAAGGATTGGATACGAGATGAATTGGATGGTTTTAGTGGAGCCCCAAAGCTCAACTCCGTACGTCCAGATAGGTCTAATCACAGTTATGTATATTAGTCTTTTTAATTAATTGGGAGCTTTGAACGTTTGTCAAGTGAAGTCGAAAACGACGGGCGGTTTCTTGCCGTTTTAGTCTTGTGTGTGGATTCCAAGTAAGACGTTTATCGAGACGGAGTCCTAGGTAGCGGATCTGTTCAACGGGGATTAATGGAACATCATTATACAACATACTGAAGGACAGGAAGTCATAGGTTTGCGACGAAGGGTAAGGGTTATTTGATGGGATTTATTTTGATTCTCCATTTTCGACACCATTCTTGAAGGTTTATGATATGGGATTGTAGTGTTTGGGAGGCAATAAATGGATCATTGTGTACTGATAACACATAAGTGTCATCAGCGTACGTGGTGAGGATGGTGCTAGGATGCGTAGGGATGTCAGCTGTATACACCGTGTAGAGGATTGGACCTAGGAGACTTCCTTAAGGAACACCTTCTGATTGGTTTTAAAGAGAGAGAAATAGGAAAAGTTATGATTAACTTTAAAAGTTCTATCACTGAGATAGGAGCGGATAATAAGGAAATACGTAGAAGGTAAGAATTTACGGAGTTTTGTAAAGCATGTAAATCAATAAATTATTTAAGTGTACAATACAAAAAGAAGCAAAATAATAATAATAAATAATTGCAAAAAAAAATGCAATCGTGCTATGTAAATTATACACTTGAGGTAATTTGTTTAAAGTTTGGATTAATCAGAATGGTTAAGAATTCCAATTGGTATTACCATTATTGCCTTTCCAGTTATGAAGAAAAAAAGAATGTCAAATCTATTTCTATAGAAAAAAATAATTTGTAAATTAATTTTGTATTCTAATTTTACACATTTAAAAGGAATATTTATGAGTTAATGTTTTATAAAAGGATTTGGTTTGATTTTCAAAATGTTATCGTCGTCATTTGTTATAAGCATTAGCCTTTTTTTTTCTGATATGAAAAAAAAAAAAAAAAACATTCCGAGGTAAACTATAATTCCGCATCTGGGCTAAACCATGCAGGTTTACAACTTCTAGAAGCCCTTGAAATTCGATTTCAATCGGTAGTGAGGTCTGTAAGATAAAGAAAATTATTAAGGCAATTTAAAAAAAATTACATTTAATTTTTGAAAAAAAATTTGTTTTCTACGTGTTCTTTTGAGATAAGGAATCTAAAAATGGTATATAAGTTTTTATTTTACAATTTTTTCTCACATATAATCCTTAACGAAGTTCCCATGGGTTTTTTCGATTTTATCTCGAAAACGGTGGACTCTAGAAAAAATATGTTTCGTATAAAAATTAAAACTAATTAAATTTCATATAAAATTAATTCTATACATATTTGTCAAACTTCAAACGGTTTTTGAGATATATGTTTCTAAAAATCGATAATTTTCCAGAAAAAAAAAAATGTTTACCATACTTTTTGAAAGATATTTGCTTCCCATGATCTTTTTCTCAGAAATAATGTCAGAATCATAGTAGTAGAACATCATATTTTATTTTTTAAAAGGAATAACATCCCATTATTCTTTACTCATTCATTTCTACATGTTTCAGCGCTCATTTGCTCCATCTTCAGTTTCTTACAACTGTGATATCCTCACATGGTATCATTAATTCACCATGACCTTGTTAGAATATCACAGTTGTAAGAACCTAAGGTACAATTCACGCAGAACGGACGTGGCACTTTTGTCACTTCCACATTTGTCCTATTAAAAAAAGTCCGCGCCACGTCTCCGCCACGTCCGTTCTGTGTGAATTGGAACGTTTGTTTAATAGGAGTGGCGCACAAGAAGGGGCACGCCACTTATATGTTTATAACTCCACTATCTTATTTTATTAAAGTAGTTTTTTATGCCTGAAAAAAATAATAAATAAAATCAGAGACGTTTCACTCCTATTTAAATTGTTGGTATATATGTAGTAACTCCTCTATCAAATTTTATTAATGTTATTTTATGTCCGAAGAGACAAAAGCGCCACGTCTCCGCCAAGTCCGTTCTGTGTGAATTGGGCCTAAAGATGGAGAAATGAGCTCTGAAACATGTAGAAATGAATACCCCCTAATGAATAAAGAATAATGGGAAGTTATGCCTTTTAAAAAAATAAAAAAATGAAAAACTTTAATGAAAAAATTGATTGTAGTAGAACATTAATTTTTTTTTAAATTGCAATATACATTGTTGGCACTTGAAGCATTTGTAGGGGGAAAATTAGGAAGACATTATTTCTTTTCTCGAAATTTATCGATATTTAATAACGCATTTCTTGAAAACCATTGAAAGTTCGACAAATATGCATATCGCCAATTTTATAGGAGAAATTTTAATTAGCTTTAATTTGATCTTTAGCATATTTTTCTAGATTCCCACCTTTTTCGAGATATAATCAAAAAACCCAGAAATGGGACCTTCTGCCCTCCCTCCACCCTAACCAAGCCCAAGTAAAATGTAATGACTTTTATGTTAAATACATGTAAAAACTGGATTAGGGGTAAATCAGAGATTAAAAGAACTTAATGGCATACATTCCCCTCCTACTTTTCTCAGCGCGGAACCGTTAATAGAAGAACCGAGTAAGAAGGAAGTTGAAATAGCGATCATAAAATTAAAATCGTATATAAAGCAGCCAGAATTGACAATATCCCTGCCGAATTATTCAAACCGTGTGGAGAAGCTGGAGTTTCTCAGATTCATCAATTAGTAACAATGATTTGGGAAAAAAAAAAAAAATACCAGAAGAATGGAAAGAATCTATACTTATTCCGATCCAAAAAGGGTCCTAGAACAGAATGTAGCATAAGATATTTACATCAATTCTAGCAAACCGAATTACTGATTACGCGGAGGAAATAATTGGAGAATATCAATGTGGTTTAAGACGGAGTCGTTCAAACTATCGATCAAATATTTTCCCTTTGTCAAATTTTAGAGAAAAATTAGAATTTAAGGGCGTAGTGCATCAGCTCTATGTTGATTTCCAAAAGGCTTACGATTCGATTAACCGCCAGAAACTGTTTGATATTTTGTTCGAACTGGGGATACCAAAGAAATTGGTTAATCTCGTAAAGATGTCCATGTCCGAAACATTTAATAGAGTCCGAATCGAGACTTTTTTACTCCGAAAAGTTTGAGGTACGTTCGGGTTTTAAAACCACGAGATTCTCTTTCTCCGGTATTATTCCAACTTAGCGCTAGAATACGTCATTAGGAAGGTAATGCTTACGGGGAAAGGATTAGAGATGGGTGGTAAATGTCCGGTTCTTGGTTATGCCGATGATTTGCAGTACTTTTGTGTGAAAACGAGGAAACTATAAAACTAAACGCTACTACGCTCATGGAAACCGGGTAACGAAATTGGTTTAGTAATTAATACCAATAAAACGAAATATATGGTTATTAGCAGAAAACGTGAACGTTTTAGTAATGTAGATATTTCCGGGATAAAGTTTGAACATGTTGAGCAATTCAAATATCTAGGGTCTATTATATCGAGGAAAAACGAAATTCAAGAAGCAATAAAGGCTAGGTTAAAAGCCGGTAATACTTGTTATTTTTCGGTCGCAAAACTACTTAGTTCGCGCTTACTCTCCAAAAATTTAAAAATTAGGATATACAAAACTATTATACTACCAACACGTTCTCTACGGATGTGAAACATGGCAGCTGACGTTAAAGGAGGAACAACGCCTTAAAGTTTTCGAAAATAAGGTACTGCGTAGAATATTTGGCTCAAAAAAGGATGAAGAAACAGGAGAATTTAGAAGGCTTCGCAATGCGGAACTGCGCGAGTTAGACCGAGGGGTAGACCGAGACGAAGATGGGAGGATTGCGTCAGGGCTGACCTGGAGGATTTAGGCTACGGAGGAGTGGATTGGAGGGAAGTGTGCGGTCGACGGTTGGTGGTGTCGGCATCGAACCTTCGGGTTCGCTAAGCCTTAATTTATTTATTTATAATGGCATACATAATTAAAAGATGCGTTGTATTTAATTTTCAATGATCTTAAATATATGTAACGGTAGATAAAAAAATACTGTTTTTTTTTTTTTTTTTTTTTTTTTTTTTTTTTTTTTTTTTTTTTTTCTTTCTTGAAAACCTTATTATATAAACGTTTTTCAAATGTTCCTCTTACTGCTTTCTAGCATTTTAAGGAGTATAGATGATTTTATTATTTTGTTATTATTAATATAGTGAAAGTAATTATTAGGTGATGGGGCTCACCGTTTCTTTATGTGTATACTCCTTACACACTAAATAACTTACATCTATAATATAAAAATTACAATAATTTTTGCCATCGATTGGGTTTTCCTGGGGGTGAAATTGTGCTATACAGAGGATTTGAAATATTTTTTGAAGTATCGAAAAACTTTTCTTTTCTATCAGCCAAAAACTCCTTAATTTTTTTAACCTTTAATTTCTCATATATTTTCGAAGTTTTAACTCTTTGCATGGTTGTTTTGTTTCTGAATACCGGTTATATAGGAACAGCTGTTTATAAATTGGTATTATAATAATAATAATTTTTTCTCTTTCTTATTCTTTTAATACTACTTGAGAATAATCCGAGACAAGTTTCAATAAAACAGCTGCCTCTCCCCACTCACCTGCCCCTCTACACTACAGGTAGCCACCACTAATTAGTATCCCAAAGAGGATTGGTGCATTATATCCTTCGTAGTGTGGCCTGCATATTGTGTCCTTAGCAGCCATTGAACTATCTGTTGGTATTGTTCGTTGAAGGATTAGTTTGTCTCATAATAGACAAGTTCTCTAATATTTCGAGAAGTTCTGAATCTCTAGGACCGAGTATAATTTTCCTGCCGTCACTGTTTCCCATCTATCAGAGAGCTTTCCCCGCTTCTAATTAGAACTAAGGATGAATAACTTAATAATAAAAAAATTAACTTTCTATAACGGATTTGATTTGGATACATACTAAGTTAGTTTCTTATATAGATATAGTTGGCAAAGCGCTTTTTTTTCTCTGTAAAAAGAATGTTTTTACTAGTCATATGATCGCTTGTTACAAACCACTCCATAAATTTATTATTAAAGTGAAAAATATGTGAGAACTTTAAGGGGGAATCTTTCAATTGACAAAAACCACAACATGAACATACTTTTACTTCGTGACCAATGCCGTTTCAATTTGCTAGGATAGCTGTAGGAGTTTTAAAACTACATATTATCGGTGATTTATTTGCTATATTTGCTGATTTTTTTTATTTTTTATTAATTACTAACTATTAATAACATATGGAAATGTCCATGGCTATGATGCAACATCAATAAATTTTTTATTATTATTATTTTTTTTCTATAAATATGTACGTCAAGTAAATGTGTTGACAACTACAGTGACATGTTAAAACATGAAAAGAACTACTCATCAGAAGCACTTTACACTACCGAAAAATTCATATATATATATATATATATATATATAGATATATATATATATATCACAAATTATATCTTTGTCGACCCTTAGAAATTATATAATTAACTGTTTTACAATAATCGGGTTTTTGCGTCCTTATATTTAACAATATTTTGCTCATATATATATTTTCTTTCTTCCTTCTCCTCGCTCCTCTCTCTTTTTGACGTTTCGACCCCTTATTTAAGGGGGTCCTCCTCAAAAACAAAACAAGAAACTGGGTCACCCCGAAACGTCAAAAAGAGAGGAGAGAGGAGAATGGAAGAAAGAAAATATATATATGGATAAATAATAATATTGTGACACGGGGTGGATGAGCAAAAATATTGTTAATATAAAGGACCAAAACCCGATTATTGTAAAACCAGTTAATATTATATATAATCTATAATATCTATATATATCTAAGATTATATATATACAGATATAGATATCTATATATATATATATATATATATACATCTCTGTAGCCAATGTGCTGATTTATTAAAAATTATTTGTGTGCTTTTAGAGCTACTGATGAATGTTTAACATCCGAAACTAGTCTTTCTTTTCTAAGTAAAATAATTCCTATAGAAGCGACAAGTAAATTCTTTAATTATTTTGTATTGATAACTCCTAAACTAAAGAAAAAAAAAAAAAAAAAAAAAGACGCATATTACTGAGGATTTTCGTCATTATATGATTAAAATTTATTTTGAAAATTTCTGATAATGTCAAATTGGTGTGAATATAATTATTAATAAGATCCATTGGACTTAAATATCTCACTTTATCAAAAATATCTTGATAAAAATTATTTAAATCAAGATTAAAAACTGACTTAATCTAGATGAGACTATAATGCTCTAATAAGATGTTTTCATAATTCTAAAATTATAGTTTTCATCAACAATTTTATCACGGATTATGAGCAGTTATGTTTTCATTAATTTTGAAAATTTTTATCAGGACTTATCTTAACTTGAACGAAACACACAATTGCTTTATAGTTCGTGAAATACATTTTATGAAACTAGGTTTTTGGAATTATGAAGCATCTCATTTGAACATTGTGGTCCACATTGACTCTACAAATAAATTGAGATTAAATTCTATCAAGTGTTTGCAAAGATACCTCAATATGTTTGGGGTTTTTTTCGTACTTGTTATTTGCCCCATTATTAGGGTTGATGAATTAATTTGCCCACTTCTATTGGACCTTATTTTATCAAAATACTAGTTCCCCCCGCGAACGAATGCCAACCATTCATCTTCACCGATTCTACCCAAAGCCGCGCCCCATCACAGTTCACATTTTTCAACACATCATCAGCCGTTACTCACCTGGACACTTGTATATATACTAAAGATTTTTTAAATGTAATACTAACGGCTAAGCTCAAATATTGGCACTCCACCTGAAGAGATCTGAAATATCTGAAATATATCTAATCAGAGGAAGGTGGGGGAATGGGGGTCGATGTGTGTGTTAATTTTTTGGGATTTTTCCTATATGACTCATTGGATTTTTTCCGTTCCTATTGGAAACAAATTTAAAATGGGGCTATTCGGAAGTGTTTATTTGAACAAAAATCCTTGTATCGGTTTAAAACGATTTATTATTCTAATGAGTTTTACAAACTATTTAATTTTGGCTATTTTCTACTTAAATGTACTTTTTTAGTTACAAGGCACTTGGTATAGCAAATGTTAATAGGTTATCTTTTCGTTTACGGTAGTGTGAATATAACGCGAGATAGTGGGAAATGTCACACAGTTAATCGTAAACACCGCCTTTTTTGGAAAGGGTATCGATTGTCTTGGGTGGTGAAGAGAAATAAATGCATGACAATGGCTTTATTATATTTTTATTTTAACGTAAATATTTTGAAACGATTACTGTGTTCCATAGAAATGACAATCAAGAGAAAATTAAAGTAACCCTTTTCCCATACTATATAATAAAAATAAAAAAAACAAACGATATAACGGCGTAACAATAGTTTGTCTTTTTTTTTTTTTCCTTTAACCAAGTCTAGCGAAATTTCCGCTATTGTACCCTGTAACCCCCTACGAAACCACTCGATGTGACCCCTCAATGTTTGTGAAAGTTGTAAGAAGTGTAACGTATACTATCAACACGTTCCTGAATATAAGTTCTTACAGAGTTAAAAAAATAACGTGATACAATAAAGCAATAAACTTCCTCCAGCAGGATGAAATTTCAAGTAGGACTAAAGAGACACTCGTGACACAGAATAGGAACATAATAGTTCGGGAATTTTTTGTTAGGTATAACTTACAAATGTAATAACTCTACTTATATATATTTATATAAATGAAATGTATAGTTCTAAAAAGTCATACACGACGAATTTTCGATGTAAAGCAAATTTTGAATCGAGTGTCTAGCTACGGGTGAACGTGTTTTTTGATTCAAGGAACCGTTTCGCCCGCTAATAGCGAAAAATCATTTTAAGGGAAAATCAGCAGTCTAAAAACTGGTTGGGTTGCAAAATACAATAAAATAAACTTTGAAACACAAAAAAATATGAAATTAGAGTCCTTCTACACGCGCACTGGGACGACAACGGCGGAGTTATGAGAACAGGGTAGACCTTGGAAGTTTTTTCCCATCAATACATGGGTATTCTTTTGCCAATCAGGAGTTCTGCATCTATATAAGAAGCCAAGAAACACTCCCAGCAATTGATTTTTTTCTTTTTTTTGTTTTTTGTTTCAATAATCAGTTATATTTCATTCCTTATTCATTCAAATGACCCCGTATCTAGACTGCTTATTTTCTTAAGAAAATGATTTTCCG
>RCWM02001185.1:0-78000 GCA_003667255.2 Euschistus heros
ACGTAAATACAATTACAAATAAATGAACATTAAGGGTGTCTGGCAAGGGGTTGCCACGATGGTAAGTGTCTGGCAGGGGGTTGCCACGATGGTAAGTGTCTGGCTGATGAGGAAACATCATCTAATCGTTGCCCGAGTAATATAGATAAAGATCAGCTTTTATACTATAACGTAAAGACAATTACAAATAAATAAACATTAAGGGATTCTGGCAAGGGTTTGCCACGAAGGTAAGTCTCTGGCAGGGGGTTGCCACGATGGTAAGTGTCTGGCTGATGAGGAAGCACATCATCTAATCGTTGCCCGAGTAGTATATATAAAGATCAGCTTTTATACTATAAAGTAAATACAATTACAAATAAATGAACATTAAGGGTGTCTGGCAAGGGTTTGCCACGATGGTAAGTGTCTGGCAGGGGGTTGCCACGATGGTAAGTGTCTGGCTGATGAGGAAACATCATCTAATCGTTGCCCGAGTAATATATATAAAGATCAGCTTTTATACCATAACGTAAATACAATTACAAATAAATTAACATTAAGGGATTCTGGCAAAGGTTTGCCACGATGGTAAGTGCCTGGCAGGGGTTGCCATGATAGTAAGTGTCTGGGAGATAAGGAAACATCATCTAATCGTTGCCTTAGTAATATATATGAGGATCAGCTTTTATACTATAACGTAAATACAGTTACAAATAAATAACATTAAGGGTGTCTGGCAAGGGGTTGCCACGATGGTAAGTGTCTGGCAGGGGGTTGCCACGATGGTAAGTGTCTGGCTGATGAGGAAACATCATCTAATCGTTGCCCGAGTAATATATATAAAGATCAGCTTTTATACTATAACGTAAATACAATTACAAATAAATAACATTAAGGGTGTCTGGCAAGGGGTTGCCACGATGGTAAGTGTCTGGCAGGGGGTTGCCACGATGTTAAGTGTCTGGTTGAGGAGGAAACATCATCTAATCGTTGCCCGAGTAATATATATAAAGATCAGCTTTTATACTATAACGTAAATACAATTACAAATAAATAAACATTAAGGGTGTCTGGCAAGGGGTTGCCAATGGTAAGTGTCTGGCAGGGGGGGTTGCCACGATGGTAAGGGTCTTGGTGATGAGGAAACATCATCTAATCGTTGCCCGAGTAATATATATAAAGATCAGCTTTTATACTATAACGTAAATACAATTACAAATAAATAAACATTAAGGGTGTCTGGCAAGGGGTTGCCACGATGGTAAGTGTCTGGCAGGGGGTTGCCACGATGGTAAGTGTCTGGCTGATGAGGAAACATCATCTAATCGTTGCCCGAGTAATATATATAAAGATCAGCTTTTATACTATAACGTAAATACAATTACAAATAAAAAATGAAGCATTAAGGGTGTCTGGAAGGGTTTGCCACGATGGTAAGTGTCTGGCAGGGGGTTGCCACGATGGTAAGTGTCTGGCTGATGAGGAAACATCATCTAATCGTTGCCCGAGTAATATAGATAAAGATCAGCTTTTATACTATAACGTAAATACAATTACAAATAAATAAACATTAAGGGTTTCTGGCAAGGGTTTGCCACGATGGTAAGTGTCTGGCAGGGGGTTGCCACGATGGTAAATTCTGGCTGATGAGGAAACATCATCTAATCGTTGCCCGAGTAATATATATAAAGATCAGCTTTTATACTATAACGTAAATACAATTACAAATAAATAAACAGTAAGGGTTTCTGGCAAGGGTTTTCCACGATGGTAAGTGTCTGGAAGGGGGTTGCCACGATGGTAACTGTCTGGCTGATGAGGAAACATCATCTAATTGTTGCCCTAGTAATAGATATAAAGATCAGCTTTTATACTATAACGTGAATACAATTACAAATAAATGAACATTAAGGGTGTCTGGAAGGGTTTGCCACGATGGTAAGTGTCTGGCAGGGGGTTGCCACGATGGTAAGTGTCTGGCTGATGAGGAAACATCATCTAATCGTTGCCCGAGTAATATATATAAACATCAGCTTTTATACTATAACGTAAATACAATTACAAATAAATAAACATTAAGGGTGTCTGGGAAGGGTTTGCCACGAAGGTAAGTGTCTGGCAGGGGGGTTGCCACGATGGTAAGTGTCTGGCTGATGAGGAAACATCATCTAATCGTTGCCCGAGTAATATATATAAACATCAGCTATTATACTATAACGTAAATACAATTACAAATAAATAAACATTACGTGTGTCTGGGAAGGGTTTGATGATGTTAAGTGTCTGGCAGGGGGTTGCCACGATGGTAAGTGTCTGGCTGATGAGGAAACATCATCTAATCGTTGCCCGAGTAATATATATAAAGATCAGCTTTTATACTATAACGTAAATACAATTACAAATAAATAAACATTAAGGGTGTCTGGGAAGGGGTTGCCACGATGGTAAGTGTCTGGCAGGGGGTTGCCACGATGGTAAGTGTCTGGTTGATGAGGAAACATCATCTAATCGTTGCCCGAGTAATATATATAAAGATCAGCTTTTATACTATAACGTAAATACAATTACAAATAAATAAACATTAAGGGTGTCTGGCAAGGGGTTGCCACGATAGTAAGTGTCTAGCAGGGGGTTGCCACGATGGTAACTGTCTGGCTGATGAGGAAAACATCATCTAATCGTTGCCCGAGTAATATATATAAAGATCAGTTTTTATACTATAACGTAAATACAATTACAAATAAATGAACATTAAGGGTGTCTGGCAAGGGGTTGCCACGATGGTAAGTGTCTGGCAGGGGGTTGCCACGATGGTAAGTGTCTGGCTGATGAGGAAACATCATCTAATCGTTGCCCGAGTAATATATATAAAGATCAGCTTTTATACTATAACGTAAATACAATTACAAATAAATAAAAATTAAGGGTGTCTGGAAGGGGTTGCCACGATGGTTAGTGTCTGGCAGGGGATTGCCACGATGGTAAGTGTCTAGGTGATTAGGAATCATCATCTAATCGTTGCCAGAGTAATATATATAAAGATCAGTTTTTATACTATAACGTAAATACAATTACAAATAAATAAGCATTAAGTGTGTCTAGGAAGGGGTTGCCACGATGGTAAGTGTCTGGCAGGGGGTTGCCACGATGGTAAGTGTCTGGTTGATGAGGAAACATCATCTAATCGTTGCCCGAGTAATAAATATAAAGATCAGCTTTTATACTATAACGTAAATACAATTACAAATAAATAAACATTAAGGGTGTCTGGCAAGGGGTTGCCACGATGGTAAGTGTCTGGCAGGGGGTTGCCACGATGGTAAGTGTCTGGCTGATGAGGAAACATCATCTAATCGTTGCCCTGAGTAATATATATAAAGATCAGCTTTTATACTATAACGTAAATACAATTACAAAAAAAAAAACATTAAGGGTGTCTGGCAAGGGTTGCCACGATGGTAAGTGTCTGGCAGGGGGTTGCCACGATGGTAAGTGTCTGGCTGATGAGGAAACATCATCTAATCGTTGCCCGAGTAATATATATAAAGATGAGCTTTTATTCTATAACGTAAATACAGTTAAAAATAAATAAACAGGAAGGGTGTCTGGCAAGGGGTTGCCACGATGGTAAGTGTCTGGCAGGGGGTTGCCACGATGGTAAGTGTCTGGCTGATGAGGAAACATCATCTAATCGTTGCCCGAGTAATATATATAAAGATCAGCTTTTATACTATAACGTAAATACAATTACAAATAAAAAAGCATTAAGGGTTTCTGGCAAGGGTTGCCACGATGGTAAGTGTCTGGCAGGGGGTTGCCACGATGGTAAGTGTCTGGCTGATGAGGAAACATCATCTAATCGTTGCCCGAGTAATATATATAAAGATCAGCTTTTTTATACTATAACGTAAATACAATTACAAATAAATAAACATTAAGGGTGTCTGGGAAGGGTTGCCACGATGGTAAGTGTCTGGCAGGGGGTTGCCACGATGGTAAGTGTCTGGCTGATGAGGAAACATCATCTAATCGTTGCCCGAGTAATATATATAAAGATCAGCTTTTATACTATAACGTAAATACAATTACAAATAAATGAACATTAAGGGTGTCTAGGAAGGTGTTGCCACGATGGTAAGTGTCTGGCAGGGGGTTGCCACGATGGTAAGTGTCTGGCTGATGAGGAAACATCATCCAATTGTTGCCCTAGTAATATATATAAAGATCATTTTTTATACTATAACGTAAATACATTTAGAAATAAATGAACATTAAGGGTGTCTGGGAAAGGACTGGCAAAGGGTTTGCCACGATGGTAAGTGTCTGGCAGGGGGTTGCCACGATGGTAAGTGTCTGGGTGATGAGGAAACAGCATCTAATCGTTGCCTGAGTAATATATATAAAGATCAGCTTTTATACTATAACGTAAATACAATTACAAATAAAATAAACATTAAGGGTTTCTGGCAAGGGTTGCCACGATGGTAAGTGTCTGGCAGGGGGTTGCCACGATGGTAAGTGTCTGGCTGATGAGGAAACATCATCTAATCGTTGCCCGAGTAATATATATAAAGATCAGCTTTTATACCATAACGTAAATACAATTACAAATAAATGAACATTAAGGGTGTCTGGCAAGGGTTTGCCACGAAGGTAAGTGTCTGGCAGGGGGTTGCCACGATGGTAAGTGTCTGGCTGATGAGGAAACATCATCTAATCGTTGCCCGAGTAATATATATAAAGATCAGCTTTTATACTATAACGTAAATACAATTACAAATAAAAACATTAAGGGTGTCTGGCAAAGGGTTGCTACGATGGTAAGTGTCTGGCAGGGGGTTGCCACGATGGTAAGTGTTTGGCTGATGAGGAAACATCATCTAATCGTTGCCCGAGATATATATAGAAAGATCAGCTTTTATTCTATAACGTAAATACAATTACAAATAAATAAGCATTAAGGGTGTCTAGGAAGGTGTTGCCACGATGGTAAGTGTCTGGCAGGGGGTTGCCACGATGGTAAGTGTCTGGCTGATGAGGAAACATCATCTAATCGTTGCCCGAGTAATATATATAAAGATCAGCTTTTATACTATAACGTAAATACAATTACAAATAAAATAAACATTAAGGGTGTCTGGCAAGGGTTTGCCACGAAGGTAAGTCTCTGGCAGGGGGTTGCCACGATGGTAAGTGTCTGGGTGATGAGGAAACATCATCTAATCGTTGCCCGAGTAATATATATAAAGATCAGCTTTTATACTATAACGTAAATACAATTACAAATAAATAAACATTAAGGGTGTCTGGGAAGGGGTGGCACGATGGTAAGTGTCTGGCAGGGGGTTGCCACGATGGTAAGTGTCTGGCTGATGAGGAAACATCATCTAATCGTTGCCCGAGTAATATATATAAAGATCAGCTTTTATACTATAACGTAAATACAATTACAAATAAATAAACATTAAGGGTGTCTGGGAAGGGTGTTGCCACGATGGTAAGTGTCTGGCAGGGGGTTGCCACGATGGTAAGTGTCTGGCTGATGAGGAAACATCATCTAATCGTTGCCCGAGTAATATATATAAAGATCAGCTTTTATACTATAACGTAAATACAATTACAAATAAATAAACATTAAGGGTGTCTGGCAAGAGTTTGCCACGATGGTAAGTGTCTGGCAGGGGGTTGCCACGATGGTAACTGTCTGGCTGATGAGGAAACATCATCTAATTGTTGCCCTAGTATATATATATAAAGATCAGCTTTTTTTTATACTATAACGTAAATACAATTAAAAATAAATGAACATTAAGGGTGTCTGGAAGGGGTTGCCACGATGGTAAGTGTCTGGCAGGGGGTTGCCACGATGGTAAGTGTCTGGCTGATGAGGAAACATCATCTAATCGTTGCCCGAGTAATATATATAAAGATCAGCTTTTATACTATAACGTAAAAATACAATTACAAATAAATAAACATTAAGGGGTGTCTGGCGGGGTTTTGCCACGATGGTAAGTGTCTGGGACGATGGTAAGTGTCTGGCAGGGGGTTGCCACGTACGATGGTAAAGTGTGTCTGGGCTGATGAGGAAACATCATCTAATCGTTGCCCTAGTAATATATATAAAGATCAGCTTTTATACTATAACGTAAATACAATTACAAATAAATAAACATTAAGGGTGTCTGGCAAGGGGTTGCCACGATAGTAAGTGTCTAGCAGGGGGTTGCCACGATGGTAACTGTCTGGCTGATGAGGAAGCATCATCTAATCGTTGCCCCAGTAATATATATAAAGATCAGCTTTTATACTATAACGTAAATACAATTACAAATAAATGAACATTAAGGGTTTCTGGCAAGGGGGTTGCCACGATGGTAAGTGTCTGGCAAGGGGTTGCCACGATGGTAAGTGTCTGGCTGATGAGGAAACATCATCTAATCGTTGCCCGAGTAATATATATAAAGATCTGCTTTTATACTATAACGTAAAGACAATTACAAATAAATAAACATTAAGGGATTCTGGCAAGGGTTTGCCACGAAGGTAAGTCTCTGGCAGGGGGTTGCCACGATGGTAAGTGTATGGGTGATGAGGAAACATCATCTAATCGTTGCCCGAGTAATATATATAAAGATCAGCTTTTATACTATAACGTAAATACAATTACAAATAAATGAACATTAAGGGTGTCTGGCAAGGGGTTGCCACGATGGTAAGTGTCTGGCAGGGGGTTGCCACGATGGTAAGTGTCTGGTGATGAGGAAACATCATCTAATCGTTGCCCGAGATATATAGATAAAGATCAGCTTTTATACTATAACGTAAATACAATTACAAATAAATAAACATTAAGGGTTTCTGGCAAGGGTTTGCCACGATGGTAAGTGTCTGGCAAGGGGTTGCCACGATGGTAAGTGTCTGGCAGGGGGTTGCCACGATGGTAAGTGTCTGGCTGATGAGGAAACATCATCTAATCGTTGCCCGAGTAATATATATAAAGATCAGCTTTTATTCTATAACGTAAATACAATTACAAATAAATAAGCATTAAGGGTGTCTAGGAAGGGGTTGCCACGATGGTAAGTGTCTGGCAGGGGGTTGCCACGATGGTAAGTGTCTGGCTGATGAGGAAACATCATCTAATCGTTGCCCGAGTAATATATATAAAGATCAGCTTTTATACTATAACGTAAATACAATTACAAATAAATAAACATTAAGGGTGTCTGGCAAGGGGTTGCCACGATGGTAAGTGTCTGGCAGGGGGTTGCCACGATGGTAAGTGTCTGGGTGATGAGGAAACATCATCTAATCGTTGCCTGAGTAATATATATAAAGATCAGCTTTTATACTATAACGTAAATACAATTACAAATAAATGAACATTAAGGGTGTCTGGGAAGGGTTTGCCACGATGGTAAGTGTCTGGCAGGGGGTTGCCACGATGGTAAGTGTCTGGGTGATGAGGAACATCATCTAATTGTTGCCCGAGTAATATATATAAAGATCAGCTTTTATACTACTATAACGTAAATACAATTACAAATAAATAAACATTAAGGGTTTCTGGCAAGGGTTTGCCACGATGGTAAGTGTCTGGCAGGGGGTTGCCACGATGGTAAGTGTCTGGCTGATGAGGAAACATCATCTAATCGTTGCCCGAGTAATATATATAAAGATCAGCTTTTTTATACTATAACGTAAATACAATTACAAAAAATAAACATTAAGGGTGTCTGGCAAGGTGTTGCCACGATGGTAAGTGTCTGGCAGGGGGTTGCCACGATGGTAAGTGTCTGGCTGATGAGGAAACATCATCTAATCGTTGCCCGAGTAATATATATAAACATCAGCTTTTATACTATAACGTAAATACAATTACAAATAAATAAACATTAAGGGTTTCTGGCAAGGGTTTGCCACGAAGGTAAGTGTCTGGCAGAGGGTTGCTACGATGGTAAGTGTCTGGATGATGAGGAAACATCATCTACTCGTTTCCCGAGTAATATATATAAAGATCAGCTTTTATACTATAACGTAAATACAATTACAAATAAATAAAACATTAAGGGTTTCTGGCAAGGGTTGGCCACGATGGTAAGTGTCTGGCAGGGGGTTGCCACGATGGTAAGTGTCTGGCTGATGAGGAAACATCATCTAATCGTTGCCCGAGTAATATATATAAAGATCAGCTTTTATACTATAACGTAAATACAATTACAAATAAATAAACATTAAGGGTGTCTGGCAAGGGTTTGCCACGATGGTAAGTGTCTGGCAGGGGGTTGCCACGATGGTAAGTGTCTGGCTGATGAGGAAACATCATCTAATCGTTGCCCGAGTAATATATATAAAGATCAGCTTTTATACTATAACGTAAAATACAATTACAAATAAATGAACATTAAGGGTGTCTGGCAAGGGTTGCCACGATGGTAAGTGTCTGGCATGGTAAGTGTCTGGCAGGGGGTTGCCACGATGGTAAGTGTCTGGCTGATGAGGAAACATCATCTAATCGTTGCCCGAGTAATATATATAAAGATCAGCTTTTATACTATAACGTAAATACAATTACAAATAAATAAACATTAAGGGGTGTCTGGCAAGGGTTGCCACGATGGTAAGTGTCTGGCAGGGGGTTGCCACGATGGTAAGTGTCTGGCTGATGAGGAAACATCATCTAATCGTTGCCCGAGTAATATATATAAAGATCAGCTTTTATACTATAACGTAAATACAATTACAAATAAATAAACATTAAGGGTGTCTGGCAAGGGTTTGCCACGATGGTAAGTGTCTGGCAGGGGGTTGCCACGATGGTAAGTGTCTGGCTGATGAGGAAACATCATCTAATCGTTGCCCGAGTAATATATATAAAGATCAGCTTTTTTATACTATAACGTAAATACAATTACAAATAACTAAATATTAAGGGTGTCTGGCAAGAGTTTGCCACGATGGTAAGTGTCTGGCAGGGGGTTGCCACGATGGTAAGTGTTTGGGTGATTAGGAATCATCATCTAATTGTACCCGAGTAATATATATAAAGATCGGCTTTTATACTATAACGTAAATACAATTACAAATAAATCAACAATAAGGGTGTCTGGCAAGGGGTTTCCACGATGGTAAGTGTCTGGCAGGGGGTTGCCACGATGGTAAGTGTCTGGCTGATGAGGAAACATCATCTAATCGTTGCCCGAGTAATATATATAAAGATCAGCTTTTATACTATAACGTAAATACAATTACAAATAAATAAACATTAAGGGTTTCTGGCAAGGGTTTGCCACGAAGGTAAGTGTCTGGCAGAGGGTTGCTACGATGGTAAGTGTCTGAATGATGAGGAAACATCATGTAATCGTTGCCCGAGTAATATATATAAAGATCAGCTTTTATACTATAACGTTAATACAATTACAAATAAATAAGCATTAAGGGTTTCTAGCAAGGGGTTGCCACGATGTTAAGTGTCTGGCAGGGGGTTGCCATGATGGTAAGTGTCTGGCTGGCTGATGAGGAAACATCATCTAATTGTTGCCCGAGTAATATATATATAAAGATCAGCTTTTATACTATAAAGTAAATACAATTACAAATAAATGAACATTAAGGGTGTCTGGCAAGGGTTTGCCACGAAGGTAAGTGTCTGGCAGAGGGGTTGTGGGGGGGGTTGCCACGATGGTAAGTGTCTGGCTGATGAGGAAACATCATCTAATCGTTGCCCGAGAGTAATATATATAAAGATCAGCTTTTATACTATAACGTAAATACAATTACAAATAAATAAACATTAAGGGTGTCTGGCAAGGGGTTGCCACGATGGTAAAGTGTCTGGCAGGGGGGGTTGCCACGATGGTAAGTGTCTGGCTGATGAGGAAACATCATCTAATCGTTGCCCGAGTAATATATATAAAGATCAGCTTTTATACTATAACGTAAATACAATTACAAATAAAAACATTAAGGGTGTCTGGCAAGGGTTTGCCACGATGGTAAGTGTCTGGCAGGGGGTTGCCCGATGGTAAGTGTCTGGGTGATGAGGAAACATCATCTAATCGTTGCCCGAGTAATATATATAAAGATCAGCTTTTATACTATAACGTAAATACAATTACAAATAAATAAACATTAAGGGTGTCTGGCAAGAGTTTGCCACGATGGTAAGTGTCTGGCAGGGGGTTGCCACGTAAGTAACTGTCTGGCTGATAAGAAAGCATCATCATCTAATCGTTGCCCGAGTAATATATATAAACATCAGCTTTTATACTATAACGTAAATACAATTACAAATAAATAAACATTAAGGGTTTCTGGCAAGGTGTTGCCACGATGGTAAGTGTCTGGCAGGGGGTTGCCACGATGGTAAGTGTCTGGCTGATGAGGAAACATCATCTAATCGTTGCCCGAGTAATATATATAAAGATCAGCTTTTATACTATAACGTAAATACAATTACAAATAAATGAACATTAAGGGTGTCTGGCAAGGGGTTGCCACGATGGTAAGTGTCTGGCAGGGGGTTGCACGATGGTAAGTGTCTGGCTGATGAGGAAACATCATCTAATCGTTGCCCGAGTAATATATATAAAGATCAGCTTTTACACTATAACGTAAATACACTTACAAATAAATGAACAGTAAGGGTTTCTGGCAAGGGTTTTCCACGATGGTAAGTGTCTGGAAGGGGGTTGCCACGATAGTAACTGTCTGGCTGATAAGGAAGCATCATATAATCATTGCCCGAGTAATATATATAAACATCAGCTTTTATACTATAACGTAAAGACAATTACAAATAAATAAACATTAAGGGATTCTGGCAAGGGTTTGCCACGAAGGTAAGTCTCTGGCAGGGGGTTGCCACGATGGTAAGTGTATGGGTGATGAGGAAACATCATCTAATCGTTGCCCGAGTAATATATATAAAGATCAGCTTTTATACTATAACGTAAATACAATTACAAATAAATCAACAATAAGGGTGTCTGGCAAGGGGTTTCCACGATGGTAAGCGTCTGGTAGGGGGTTGCAACGATGGTAAGTGTCTGGGTGATGAGGTAACATCATCTAATTGTTACCCGATTAATATATATAAAGATCAGCTTTTATACTATAACGTAAATACAATTACAAATAAATGAACATTAAGGGTGTCTGGGAAGGGGTTGACACGATGGTAAGTGTCTGGCAGGGGGTTGCCACGATGGTAAGTGTCTGGCTGATGAGGAAACATCATCTAATCGTTGCCCGAGTAATATATATAAAGATCTGCTTTAATACTATAACGTAAATACAATTACAAATAAATGAACATGAAGGGTGTCTACGGGTTGCCACGATGGTGTGTCTGGCAAGGGGTTGACACGATGGTAAGTGTGTGGCAGGGTATTGCTACGATGGTAAGTGTCTGGCTGATGAGAAATCATCATCTAATCGTTGCCCGAGTAATATATATAAAGATCAGCTTTTATACTATAACGTAAATACAATTACAAATAAATAAACATTAAGGGTGTCTGGCAAGGTGTTGCCACGATGGTAAGTGTCTGGCAGGGGGTTGCCACGATGGTAAGTGTCTGGCTGATGAGGAAACATCATCTAATCGTTGCCCGAGTATGTATATATAAAGATCAGCTTTTATACTATAAAGTAAATACAATTACAAATAAATGAACATTAAGGGTGTCTGGCAAGGGTTTGCCACGAAGGTAAGTGTCTGGCAGAGGGTTGCTACGATGGTAAGTGTCTGGATGATGAGGAAACATCATCTAATCGTTGCCCGAGTAATATATATAAAGATCAGCTTTTATACTATAACGTAAATACAATTACAAATAAATGAACATTAAGAGTGTCTGGCAAGGGGTTGCCACAGGGGTGCCACGAAGTGTCTGGCAGGGGGTTGCCACGATGGTAAGTGTCTGGCTGATGAGGAAACATCATCTAATCGTTGCCCGAGTAATATATATAAAGATCAGCTTTTATACTATAACGTAAATACAATTACAAATAAATAAACATTAAGGGTGTCTGGCAAGGTGTTGCCACGATGGTAAGTGTCTGGCAGGGGGTTGCCACGATGGTAAGTGTCTGGCTGATGAGGAAACATCATCTAATCGTTGCCCGAGTAATATATATAAAGATCAGCTTTTATACTATAACGTAAATACAATTACAAATAAATGAACATTAAGGGTGTCTGGCAAGGGGTTGCCACGATGGTAAGTGTCTGGCAGGGGGTTGCCACGATGGTAAGTGTCTGGCTGATGAGGAAACATCATCTAATCGTTGCCCGAGTAATATATATAAAGATCAGCTTTTATACTATAACGTAAATACAATTACAAATAAATAAACATTAAGGGTGTCTGGCAAGGGTTTGCCACGATGGTAAGTGTCTGGCAGGGGGTTGCCACGATGGTAAGTGTCTGGCTGATGAGGAAACATCATCTAATCGTTGCCCGAGTAATATATATAAAGATCAGCTTTTATACTATAACGTGAATACAATTACAAATAAATGAACATTAAGGGTGTCTGGGTAGGGGTGGACACGATGGTAAGTGTCTGGCAGAGGGGTGCTACGATGGTAAGTGTCTGAATGATGAGGAAACATCATGTAATCGTTGCCCCGAGTAATATATATAAAGATCAGCTTTTATACTATAACGTAAATACAATTACAAATAAATGAACATTAAGGGTGTCTGGCAAGGGTTTGCCACGATGGTAAGTGTCTGGCACGATGGGGGTTGCCACGATGGTAAGTGTCTGGCTGATGAGGAAACATCATCTAATCGTTGCCCGAGTAATATATATAAAGATCAGCTTTTTTATACTATAACGTAAATACAATTACAAAATAAATAAACATTAAGGGTTCTGGCAAGGTCTGGCAGGGGTTGCCACGATGGTAAGTGTCTGGCAGGGGGTTGCCACGATGGTAAGTGTCTGGCTGATGAGGAAACATCATCTAATCGTTGCCTGAGTATATATATAAAGATCAGCTTTTATACTATAACGTAAATACAATTACAAATAAATGAACATTAAGGGTGTCTGGCAAGGGGTTGCCACGATGGTAAGTGTCTGGCAGGGGGTTGCCACGATGGTAAGTGTCTGGCTGATGATGAGGAAACATCATCTAATCGTTGCCCTGAGTAATATATATAAAGATCAGCTTTTATACTATAACGTAAATACAATTACAAATAAATGAACATTAAGGGTGTCTGGCAAGGGGTTGCCACGATGGTAAGTGTCTGGCAGGGGGTTGCCACGATGGTAAGTGTCTGGCTGATGAGGAAACATCATCTAATCGTTGCCCGAGTAATATATATAAAGATCAGCTTTTATACTATAACGTAAATACAATTACAAAAAAATGAACATTAAGGGTGTCTGGCAGGGGTTGCCACGATGGTAAGTGTCTGGCAGGGGGTTGCCATGATGGTAAGTGTCTGGCTGATGAGGAAACATCATCTAATCGTTGCCTTAGTAATATATATAAAGATCAGCTTTTATACTATAACGTAAATACAGTTACAAATAAATAAACAATTAAAGTGTCTGGCAAGAGGTTGCTACGATGGTAAGTGTCTGGCAGGGGGTTGCCACGATGGTAAGTGTCTGGGTGATGAGGAAACATCATCTAATTGTTGCCCGAAGGATATATATAAAGATCAGCTTTTATATTATAACGTAAATACAATTACAAATAAATAAACATTAAGGGTGTCTCTGGCAAGGGGTTGCCACGATGGTAAGTGTCTCGCAGGGTGTTGCGACGATAGTAAGTGTCTGGCTGATGAGGAAACATCATCTAATCGTTGCCCGAGTAATATATATAAAGATCTGCTTTTATACTATAACGTAAATACAATTACAAATAAATAAACATTAAGGGTGTCTGGCAAAGGGTTGCCACGATGGTAAGTGTCTGGCAGGGGGTTGCCACGATGGTAACTGTCTGGCTGATAAGGAAGCATCATATAATCATTGCCTGAGTAATATATATAAAGATCAGCTTTTACACTATAACGTAAATACACTTACAAATAAATGAACATTAAGGGTGTCTGGCAAGGGGTTGCCACGATGGTAAGTGTCTGGCAGGGGGGGTTGCCACGATGGTAAGTGTCTGGCTGATGAGGAAACATCATCTAATCGTTGCCCGAGTAATATATATAAAGATCAGCTTTTATACTATAACGTAAATACAATTACAAATAAATAAACATTAAGGGTGTCTGGCAAGGGGTTGCCACGATGTAAGTGTCTGGAGGGGTGGTAAGTGTCTGGCAGGGGGTTGCCACGATGGTAAGTGTCTGGCTGATGAGGAAACATCATCTAATCGTTGCCCGAGTAATATATATAAAGATCAGCTTTTATACTATAACGTAAATACAATTACAAATAAATGAACATTAAGGGTGTCTGGCAAGGGGTTGCCACGATGGTAAGTGTATGGCAGGGGGTTGCCTCGATGGTAAGTGTCTGGCTGATGAGGAAACATCATCTACTCGTTTCCCGAGTAATATATATAAAGATCAGCTTTTATACTATAACGTTAATACAATTACAAATAAATAAACATTAAGGGTGTCTGGCAAGGGGTTGCCACGATGGTAAGTGTCTGGCAGGGGGTTGCCACGATGGTAAGTGTCTGGCTGATAAGGAAACATCATCTAATCGTTGCCCGAGTAATATATATAAAGATCAGCTTTTATACTATAACGTAAATACAATTACAAATAAATAAACATTAAGGGTGTCTGGCAAGGGGTTGCCACGATAGTAAGTGTCTAGCAGGGGGTTGCCACGATGGTAACTGTCTGGCTGATGAGGAAACATCATCTAATCGTTGCCCCAGTAATATAGATAAAGATAAGCTTTAATACTATTACGTAAATACAATTACAAATAAATGAAATTTAAGGGTGTCTGGGAAGGGGTTGACACGATGGTAATTGTCTAGCGGGGGTTGCCACGATGGTAAGTGTCTGGGTGATGAGGAAACATCATCTAATCGTTGCCCGAGTAATATATATAAAGATCAGCTTTTATACTATAACGTAAATACAATTACAAAAAAATAAACATTAAGGGTGTCTGGCAAGGGGTTGCCACGATGGTAAGTGTCTGGCAGGGGGTTGCCTCGATGGTAAGTGTAACTGTCTGGCTGATGAGGAAACATCATCTAATCGTTGCCCGAGTAATATATATAAAGATCAGCTTTTATACTATAACGTAAATACAATTACAAAAAAATGAAACATTAAGGGTGTCTGGCAAGGGGTTGCCACGATGGTAAGTGTCTGGCAGGGGGTTGCCTCGATGGTAAGTGTCTGGCTGATGAGGAAACATCATCTAATTGTTGCCCGAGTAATATATATAAAGATCAGCTTTTATACTATAACGTAAAAATACAATTACAAATAAATAAACATTAAGGGTGTCTGGCAAGGGGTTGCCACGATGGTAAGTGTGGCAAGGGGTTGCCACGATGGTAAGTGTCTGGCAGGGTTGCTACGATGGTAAGTGTCTGGCTGATGAGGAAACATCATCTAATCGTTGCCCGAGTAATATATATAAAGATCAGCTTTTATACTATAACGTAAATACAATTACAAATAAATGAACATTAAGGGTGTCTGGCAAGGGGTTGCCACGATGGTAAGTGTCTGGCAGGGGGTTGCCACGATGGTAAGTGTCTGGCTGATGAGGAAACATCATCTAATCGTTGCCCGAGTAATATGTAATAAGATCAGCTTTTATACTATAACGTAAATACAATTACAAATAAATAAACATTAAGGGTGTTTGGCAAGGGGTTGCCACGATGGTTAGTGTCTAACAGGGGGTTGCCACGATGGTAAGTGTCTGGCTGATGAGAAAAACATCATCTAATCGCTGCCTGGGTGATATATATATAAATATCAGCTTTTATACTACAAAGTAAATACAATTAAAAATAAATGAACATTAAGGGTGTCTGGAAAGGGGTTGCCACGATGGTAAGTGTCTGGCAGGGGGTTGGCTCGATGGTAAGTGTCTGGCTGATGGGGAAACATCATCTAATTGTTGCCCGAGTAATATATATAAAGATCAGCTTTTATACTATAACGTAAATACAATTACAAATAAATGAACATTAAGGGTGTCTGGCAAGGGGTTGCCACGATGGTAAGTGTCTGGCAGGGGGTTGCCACGATGGTAAGTGTCTGGCTGATGAGGAAACATCATCTAATCGTTGCCCGAGTAATATATATAAAGATCAGCTTTTATACTATAACGTAAATACAATTACAAATAAATGAACATTAAGGGTGTCTGGCAAGGGGTTGCCACGATGGTAAGTGTCTGGCAGGGGGTTGCCACGATGGTAAGTGTCTGGCTGATGAGGAAACATCATCTAATCGTTGCCCGAGTAATATATATAAAGATCAGCTTTTATACTATAACGTAAATACAATTACAAATAAATAAACATTAAGGGTGTCTGGCAAGGGGTTGCCACGATGGTAAGTGTCTGGCAGGGGGTTGCCACGATGGTAAGTGTCTGGTTGATGAGGAAACATCATCTAATCGTTGCCCGAGTAATAAATATAAAGATAAACTTTTATATTATAACGTAAATACAATTACAAATAAATGAACAATTAGAGTGTCTGGCAAGAGGTTGCTACGATGGTAAGTGTCTGGCAGGGGGTTGCTACGATGGTAAGTGTCTGGCAGATGAGGAAACATCATCTAATCGTTGCCCGAGTAATATATATAAAGATCAGCTTTTATACTATAACGTAAATACAATTACAAATAAATAAACATTAAGGGTGTCTGGGAAGGGGTTGACACGATAGTAAGTGTGTGGCAGGGGGTTGCCACGATGGTAAGTGTCTGGGTGATGAGGAATCATCATCTATTCGTTGCCCCAGTAATACATATAATGATCAGCTTTTATACTATAACGTAAATACAATTACAAATAACTAAATATTAAGGGTGTCTGGCAAGGGTTTGCCACGATGGTAAGTGTCTGGAAGGGGGTTGCCAAGATGGTAACTGTCTGACTGATAAGGAAGCATCATCTAATCGCTGCCTGAGTGATATATATTAAGATCAGCTTTTATACTATAACGTAAATACAATTACAAAAAAATTAGCATTAAGGGTGTCTAGGAAGGTGTTGCCACGATGGTAAGTGTCTGGCGGGGGTTGCCACGATGGTAAGTGTCTCTGGCTGATGAGGAAACATCATCTAATCGTTGCCCGAGTATATATATATAAAGATCAGCTTTTATACTATAACGTAAATACAATTACAAATAAATGAACATTAAGGGTGTCTGGCAAGGGGTTGCCACGATGGTAAGTGTCTGGCAGGGGGTTGCCACGATGGTAAGTGTCTGGCTGATGAGGAAACATCATATAATCGTTCCCTGAGTAATATATATAAAGATCAGCTTTTATACTATAACGTAAATACAATTACAAATAAGTGAACATGAAGGGTGTCTGGGAAGGGGTTGTCACGATGGGTAAGTGTCTGGCAGGGGGTTGCCACGATGGTAAGTGTCTGGCTGATGAGGAAACATCATCTAATCGTTGCCCGAGTAATATATATAAAGATCTACTTTTATACTTTAACGTAAATACAATTACAAATAAAAGAATATGAAGGGTGTCTGCGAAGAGGTGGACATGATGGTAAGTGTCTGGTAGGGGTTTGCCACGATTTTAAAGGTCTGGCTGATAAGGAAACATAATCTTATCGTTGCCCGAGTAATATATATAAAGATCAACTTTTATACTATATCGTAAATACAATTACAAATATATGAACATTAAGGATGTCTGGCAAGGGGTTGCCACGATGTTAAGTGTCTGGCAGGGGGTTGCCACGACTGTAAGTGTCTGGCTGATGAGAAAACATCATATAATCATTGCCTGAGTAATATATATAAAGATCAGCTTTTATACTATAACGTAAATACAATTACAAAAAAAAAAAGCATTAAGGGTGTCTGGCAAGGGGTTGCCACGATGGTAAGTGTCTGGCAGGGGGTTGCCACGATGGTAAGTGTCTGGCTGATGAGGAAACATCATCTAATCGTTGCCCGAGTAATATATATAAAGATCAGCTTTTATACTATAACGTAAATACAATTACAAAAAAAACATTAAGGGTGTCTGGCAAGGGGGTTGCCACGATGGTAAGTGTCTGGCAGGGGGGTTGCCACGATGGTAAGTGTCTGGCTGATGAGGAAACATCATCTAATCGTTGCCCGAGTAATATATATAAAGATCAGCTTTTATACTATAACGTAAATACAATTACAAATAAATAAACATTAAGGGTGTCTGGCAAGGGGTTGCCACGATAGTAAGTGTCTAGCAGGGGGTTGCCACGATGGTAAGTGTCTGGCTGATGATGAGGAAACATCATCTAATCATTGCCGAGTAATATATATAAAGATCAGCTTTTATACTATAACGTAAATACAATTACAAAAAAAACAACATTAAGGGTGTCTGGCAAGGGGTTGCCACGATGGTAAGTGTCTGGCAGGGGGTTGCCTCGATGGTAAGTGTCTGGCTGATGAGGAAATATCATCTAATCGCTGCCCGAGTAGTATATATAAAGATCAGCTTTTAGACTATAAAGTAAATACAATTACAAATAAATGAACATTAAGGGTGTCTGGCAAGGGGTTGCCACGATGGTAAGTGTCTGGCAGGGGGTTGCCTCGATGGTAAGTGTCTGGCTGATGAGGAAACATCATCTAATTGTTGCCCTAGTAATATATATAATGATCAGCCTTTATACTATAACGTAAATACAATTACAAATAAATGAACATTAAGGGTGTCTGGGAAGGGGTTGACACGATGGTAAGTGTCTGGCAGGGGGTTGCCACGATGGTAAGTGTCTGGCTGATGAGGAAACATCATCTACTCGTTTCCCGAGTAATATATATAAAGATCAGCTTTTATACTATAACGTAAATACAATTACAAATAAATGAACATTAAGGGTGTCTGGCAAGGGGTTGCCACGATGGTAAGTGTCTGGCAGGGGGTTGCCACGATGGTAAGTGTCTGGGTGATGAGGAAACATCATCTAATCGTTGCCCGAGTAATATATATAAAGATCAGCTTTTATACTATAACGTAAATACAATTACAAATAAATAAACATTAAGGGTGTCTGGCAAGGGTTTGCCACGATGGTAAGTGTCTCGCAGGGGGTTGCCACGATGGTAGTGTGTCTGCTGATGAGGGAAACATCATCTAATCGTTGCCCGAGTAATATATATAAAGATCAGCTTTTATACTATAACGTAAATACAATTACAAATAAATGAACATTAAGGGTGTCTAGCAAGGGGTTGCCACGATGGTAAGTGTCTGGCAGGGGGGTTGCAAGGGGTTGCCACGATGGTAAGTGTCTGGCTGATGAGGAAACATCATCTAATCGTTGCCCGAGTAATATATATAAAGATCAGCTTTTATACTATAACGTAAATACAATTACAAATAAATGAACATTAAGGGTGTCTGGCAAGGGGTTGCCACGATGGTAAGTGTCTGGCAGGGGGTTGCCTCGATGGTAAGTGTCTGGCTGATGAGGAAACATCATCTAATTGTTGCCCTAGTAATAGATATAGAGATCAGCTTTTATACTATAACGTAAATACAATTACAAATAAATGAACATTAAGGGTGTCTGGCAAGGGGTTGCCACGATGGTAAGTGTCTGGCAGGGGGTTGCCACGATGGTAAGTGTCTGGCTGATGAGGAAACATCATCTAATCGTTGCCCGAGTAATATATATAAAGATCAGCTTTTTTATACTATAACGTAAATACAATTACAAATAAATGAACATCAAGGGTGTCTGGCAAGGGGTTGCCACGATGGTAAGTGTCTGGCAGGGGGTTGCCACGATAGTAAGTGTCTCGCTGATGAGGAAACATCATCTAATCGTTGCCCCAGTAATATAGATAAAGATAAGCTTTTATACTATAACGTAAATACAATTACAAATAAATGAACATTAAGGGTGTCTGGCGGGGGTTGCCACGATGGTAAGTGTCTCGCAGGGTGTTGCCACGATAGTAAGTGTCTGGCTGATGAGGAAACATCATCTAATCGTTGCCCGAGTAATATATATAAAGATCAGCTTTTATACTATAACGTAAATACAATTACAAATAAATGAACATTAAGGGTGTCTGGCAAGGGGTTGCCACGATGGTAAGTGTCTGGCAGGGGGTTGCCTCGATGGTAAGTGTCTGGCTGATGAGGAAACATCATCATCTAATCGTTGCCCGAGTAATATATATAAAGATCAGCTTTTATACTATAACGTAAATACAATTACAAATAAATGAACATTAAGGGTGTCTGGCAAGGGTTTTCCACGATGGTAAGTGTCTGGAAGGGGGTTGCCACGATGGTACTGTCTGGCTGATGAGAAAACATCATCTAATTGTTGCCCTAGTAATAGATATAGAGATCAGCTTTTATACTATAACGTAAATACAATTACAAATAAATGAACATTAAGGGTGTCTGGGAAGGGGTGGACTCGATGGTAAGTGTCTGGCAAAGGGTTGCTACGATGGTAAGTGTCTGGATGATGAGGAAACATCATCTACTCGTTTCCCGAGTAATATATATAAAGATCAGCTTTTATACTATAACGTTAATACAATTACAAATAAATGAACATGATGGGTGTCTGGCAAGGGGTTGCCACGATGGTAAGTGTCTGGCAGGGGGGGTTGCCACGATGGTAAGTGTCTGGGTGATGAGGAAACAGCATCTAATCGTTGCCTGAGTAATATATATAAAGATCAGCTTTTATACTATAACGTAAATACATTACACAAATAAATAACATTAAGGGTGTCTGGCAAGGGGTTGCCACGATGGTAAGTGTCTGGCAGGGGGTTGCCACGATGGTAAGTGTCTGGCTGATGAGGAAACATCATCTAATCGTTGCCCGAGTAATATATATAAAGATCAGCTTTTATACTATAACGTAAATACAATTACAAATAAATAAACATTAAGGGTGTCTGGCAAGGGGTTGCCACGATAGTAAGTGTCTAGCAGGGGGTTGCCACGATGGTAACTGTCTGATGATGAGGAAAACATCATCTAATCGTTGCCCGAGTAATATATATAAAGATAAGCTTTTATACTATAACGTAAATACAATTACAAGTAAATGAACAAAAAGGGTGTCTGGCAAGGGGTTGCTACGATGGTAAGTGTCTGGCAGGGGGTTGCAACGATGGTGCTGCAGGGGGTTGATGGTAAGTGTCTGGGTGATGAGGTAACATCATCTAATTGTTACCCGATTAATATATATAAAGATCAGCTTTTATACTATAACGTAAATACAATTACAAATAAATGAACATTAAGGGTGTCTCCGAAGAGGTGGACACAATGGTAAGTGTCTGCTGGGGGTTTGCCACGATGTAAAGGGTCTGGCTGATGAGGAAACATCATCTAATCGTTGCCCGAGTAATATATATAAAGATCAGCTTTTATACTATAACGTAAATACAATTACAAAAAATAAACATTAAGGGTGTCTGGCAAGGGGTTGCCACGATGGTAAGTGTCTGGCAGGGGGTTGCCACGATGGTAAGTGTCTGGCTGATGAGGAAACATCATCTAATCGTTGCCCGAGTAATATATATAAAGATCAGCTTTTATACTATAACGTAAATACAATTACAAATAAATAAACATTAAGGGTGTCTGGCAAGGGGTTGCCACGATGGTAAGTGTCTGGCAGGGGGTTGCCACGATGGTAAGTGTCTGGCTGATGAGGAAACATCATCTAATCGTTGCCTGAGTAATATATATAAAGATCAGCTTTTTATACTATAACGTAAAGACAATTACAAATAAATAAATAACATTAAGGTGTCTGGCAAGGGGTTGCCACGATGGTAAGTGTCTGGCAGGGGGTTGCCACGATGGTAAGTGTCTGGCTGATGAGGAAACATCATCTAATCGTTGCCCGAGTAATATATATAAAGATCAGCTTTTATACTATAACGTAAATACAATTACAAATAAATGAACATTAAGGGTGTCTGGCAAGGGGTTGCCACGATGGTAAGTGTCTGGCAGGGGGTTGCCACGATGGTAAGTGTCTGGCTGATGAGGAAACATCATATAATCGTTGCCCGAGTAATATATATAAAGATCAGCTTTTATACTATAACGTAAATACAATTACAAATAAATAAAAATAAAGGGTGTCTGGCAAGGGGTTGCCACGATGGTAAGTGTCTGGCAGGGGGGTGCCACGATGGTAAGTGTCTGGCTGATAAGGAAACATCATCTAATCGTTGCCCGAGTAATATATATAAAGATCAGCTTTTATACTATAACGTAAATACAATTACAAATAAATAAAAATTAAGGGTGTCTGGCAAGGGGTTGCCACGATGGTTAGTGTCTGGCAGGGGTTTGCCACGATGGTAAGTGTCTGGCTGATGAGGAAACATCATCTAATCGTTGCCCGAGTAATATATATAAAGATCAGCTTTTATACTATAACGTAAATACAATTACAAATAAATGAACATTAAGGGTGTCTGGCAAGGGGTTGCCACGATGGTAAGTGTCTGGCAGGGGGTTGCCACCACGATGGAAAGTTTCTTGCTGATGAGGAAACATCATCTAATCGTTGCCTGAGTAATATATATAAAGATCAGCTTTTATACTATAACGTAAATACAATTACAAATAAATGAACATTAAGGGTGTCTGGCAAGGGGTTGCCACGATGGTAAGTGTCTGGCAGGAGGTTGCCACGATGGTAAGTGTCTGGCTGATGAGGAAACATCATCTAATCGTTGCCCGAGTAATATATATAAAGATCAGCTTTTACACTATAACGTAAATACAATTACAAATAAATGAACATTAAGGGTGTCTGGCAAAGGGTTGCCACGATGGTAAGTGTCTGGCAGGGGGTTGCCTCGATGGTAAATGTCTGGCTGATGAGGAAAAATCCTCTAATTGTTGCCCGAGTAATATATATAAAGATCAGCTTTTATACTATAACGTAATTACAATTTCAAATAAATGAACATTAAGGGTGTCTGGGAAGGGGTTGACACGATGGTAAGTGTCTGGCAGGGAGTTGCCACGATGGTAAGTGTCTGGCTGATGATGAGGAAACATCATCTAATCGTTGCCCGAGTAATATATATAAAGATCAGCTTTTTTATACTATAACGTAAATACAATTACAATAAATAAATAAACATTAAGGGTGTCTGGCAAGGGTTGCCACGATGGTAAGTGTCTGGCAGGGGGGTTGCCACGATGGTAAGTGTTTGGCTGATGAGGAAACATCATCTAATCGTTGCCCGAGATATATATATAAAGATCAGCTTTTATACTATAACGTAAATACAATTACAAATAAATAAACATTAAGGGTGTCTGGGAAGGGGTTGCCACGATGGTAAGTGTCTGGCAGGGGGTTGCCACGATGGTAAGTGTCTGGCTGATGAGGAAAATCATCATCTAATCGTTGCCCGAGAGTATATATATATAAAGATCAGCTTTTTTTATACTATAACGTAAATACAATTACAAATAAATGAACATTAAGGGTGTCTGGGAAGGGGTTGACACGATGGTAAGTGTGTGGCAGGGGGTTGCCACGATGGTAAGTGTCTGGGTGATGAGGAATCATCATCTAATCGTTGCCCCAGTAATACATATAAAGATCAGCTTTTATACTATAACGTAAATACAATTACAAATAAATAAACATTAAGGGGTGTCTGGCAAGGGGTTGCCACGATGGTTAGTGTCTGGCAGGGGGTTGCCACGATGGTAAGTGTCTGGCTGATGAGGAAACATCATCTAATCGTTGCCCGAGTAATATATATATAAAGATCAGCTTTTATACTATAACGTAAATACAATTACAAATAAATGAACATTAAGGGTGTCTGGGAAGGGGTGGAAAAGATGGTAAGTGTCTAGTGGGGGTTTGCCTCGATGGTAAATGTCTAGCTGATGAGGAAACATCATCTAATTGTTGCCCGAGTAATATATATAAAGATCAGCTTTTATAATATAACGTAATTACAATTACAAATAAATGAACATTAAGGGTGTCTGGCAAGGGGTTGCCACGATGGTAAGTGTCTGGCAGGGGGTTGCCACGATGGTAAGTGTCTGGGTGATGAGGAAACATCATCTAATCGTTGCCTGAGTAATATATATAAAGATCAGCTTTTATACTATAACGTAAATACAATTACAAATAAATAAACATTAAGGGTGTCTGGGAAGGGGTTGACACGATGGTAAGTGTCTGGCAGGGGGTTGCCACGATGGTAAGTGTCTCTTGCTGATGAGGAAACATCATCTAATCGTTGCCTGAGTAATATATATAAAGATCAGCTTTTATACTATAACGTAAAGACAATTACAAATAAATTAGTATTAAGCGTGTTTGGGAAGGGTCTGGTTCACACGATGGTAAGTGTCTGGCACGAGGTTGCCACGATGGTAAGTGTCTGGATGTTGAGGAAACATCATCTAATCGTTGCCCGAGTAATATATATAAAGATCAGCTTTTATACTATAACGTAAATACAATTAAAAATAAATGAACATTAAGGGTGTCTGGAAAGGGGTTGCCACGATGGTAAGTGTCTGGCAGGGGGTTGCCACGATGGTAAGTGTCTGGCTGATGAGGAAACATCATCTAATCGTTGCCCGAGTAATATATATAAAGATCAGCTTTTATACTATAACGTAAATACAATTACAAATAAATGAACATTAAGGGTGTCTGGCAAGGGGTTGCCACGATGGTAAGTGTCTGGCAGGGGGTTGCCTCGATGGTAAGTGTCTGGCTGATGAGGAAACATCATCTAATCGTTGCCCGAGTAATATATATAAAGATCAGCTTTTATACTATAACGTAAAATACAATTACAAATAAATGAACATTAAGGGTGTCTGGCAAGGGGTTGCCACGATGGTAAGTGTCTGGCAGGGGGTTGCCACGATGGTAAGTGTCTGGCTGATGAGGAAACATCATCTAATCGTTGCCCGAGTATATATATATAAAGATCAGCTTTTATACTATAACGTAAATACAATTACAAATAAAAATGAACATTAAGGGTGTCTGGCAAGGGGTTGCCACGATGGTAAGTGTCTGGCAGGGGGTTGCCACGATGGTAAGTGTCTGGCTGATGAGGAAACATCATCTAATCGTTGCCCGAGTAATATATATAAAGATCAGCTTTTATACTATAACGTAAATACAATTACAAATAAATGAACATTAAGGGTGTCTGGCAAGGGGTTGCCACGATGGTAAGTGTCTGGCAGGGGGTTGCCACGATGGTAAGTGTCTGGCTGATGAGGAAACATCATCTAATCGTTGCCCGAGTAATATATATAAAGATCAGCTTTTATACTATTACGTAAATACAATTACAAATAAATGAACATTAAGGGTGTCTGGCAAGGGGTTGCCACGATGGTAAGTGTCTGGCAGGGGGTTGCCACGATGGTAAGTGTCTGGCTGATGAGGAAACATCATCTAATTGTTGCCCGAGTAATATATATAAAGATCAGCTTTTATACTATAACGTAATTACAATTTCAAGTAAATGAACGTTAAGGGTTTCTGGCAAGGGGTTGCCACGATGGTAAGTGTCTGGCAGGGGGTTGCCTCGATGGTAAGTGTCTGGCTGATGAGGAAATATCATCTAATCGCTGCCCGAGTAGTATATATAAAGATCAGCTTTTATACTATAAAGTAAATACAATTACAAAAAAATGAACATTAAGGGTGTCTGGCAAGGGGTTGCCACGATGGTAAGTGTCTGGCAGGGGGTTGCCTCGATGGTAAGTGTCTGGCTGATGAGGAAACATCATCTAATTGTTGCCCGAGTAATATATATAAAGATCAGATCAGCTTTTATACTATAACGTAAATACAATTACAAATAAATGAACATTAAGGGTGTCTGGCAAGGGGTTGCCACGATGGTAAGTGTCTGGCAGGGGGTTGCCACGATGGTAAGTGTCTGGCTGATGAGGAAACATCATCTAATCGTTGCCCGAGTAATATATATAAAGATCAGCTTTTATACTATAACGTAAATACAATTACAAATAAATGAACATTAAGGGTGTCTGGCAAGGGGTTGCCACGATGGTAAGTGTCTGGCAGGGGGTTGCCACGATGGTAAGTGTCTGGCTGATGAGGAAACATCATCTAATCGTTGCCCGAGTAATATATATAAAGATCAGCTTTTATACTATAACGTAAATACAATTACAAATAAATAAACATTAAGGGTGTCTGGCAAGGGGTTGCCACGATGGTAAGTGTCTGGCAGGGGGTTGCCACGATGGTAAGTGTCTGGCTGATGAGGAAACATCATCTAATCGTTGCCCGAGTAATATATATAAAGATCAGCTTTTATACTATAACGTAAATACAATTACAAATAAATAAACATTAAGGGTGTCTGGCAAGGGGTTGCCACGATGGTAAGTGTCTGGCAGGTGGTTGCCACGATGGTAAGTGTCTGGCTGATGAGGAAACATCATCTAATCGTTGCCCGAGTATATATATATAAAGATCAGCTTTTATACTATAACGTAAATACAATTACAAATAAATGAACATTAAGGGTGTCTGGCAAGGGGTTGCCACGATGGTAAGTGTCTGGCAGGGGGTTGCCACGATGGTAAGTGTCTGGCTGATGAGGAAACATCATCTAATCGTTGCCCGAGTAATATATATAAAGATCAGCTTTTATACTATAACGTAAATACAATTACAAATAAATGAACATTAAGGGTGTCTGGGAAGGGGTTGCCACGATGGTAAGTGTCTGGCAGGGGGTTGCCACGATGGTAAGTGTCTGGGTGATGAGGAAACAGCATCTAATCGTTGCCTGAGTAATATATATAAAGATCAGCTTTTATACTATAACGTAAATACAATTACAAATAAATGAACATTAAGGGTGTTAAGGGTGTCTGGCAAGGGGTTGCCACGATGGTAAGTGTCTGGCAGGGGGTTGCCACGATGGTAAGTGTCTGGGTGATGAGGAAACATCATGTAATCGTTGCCCGAGTAATATATATAAAGATCAGCTTTTATACTATAACGTTAATACAATTACAAATAAATAAGCATTAAGGGTTTCTAGCAAGGGTTTGCCACGATGGTAAGTGTCTGGCAGGGGGTTGCCACGATGGTAAATTCTGGCTGATGAGGAAACATCATCTAATCGTTGCCCGAGTAATATATATAAAGATCAGCTTTTATACTATAACGTAAATACAATTACAAATAAATGAACATTAAGGGTGTCTGGCAAGGGGTTGCCACGATGGTAAGTGTCTGGCAGGGGGTTGCCACGATGGTAAGTGTCTGGCTGATGAGGAAACATCATCTAATCGTTGCCCGAGTAATATATATAAAGATCAGCTTTTATACTATAACGTAAATACAATTACAAATAAATGAACATTAAGGGTGTCTGGCAAGGGGTTGCCACGATGGTAAGTGTCTGGCAGGGGGTTGCCACGATGGTAAGTGTCTGGCTGATGAGGAAACATCATCTAATCGTTGCCCGAGTAATATATATAAAGATCAGCTTTTATACTATAACGTAAATACAATTACAAATAAATGAACATTAAGGGTGTCTGGCAAGGGTTGCCACGATGGTAAGTGTCTGGCAGGGGGTTGCCACGATGGTAAGTGTCTGGCTGATGAGGAAACATCATCTAATCGTTGCCCGAGTAATATATATAAAGATCAGCTTTTATACTATAACGTAAATACAATTACAAAAAATGAACATTAAGGGTGTCTGGCAAGGGGTTGCCACGATGGTAAGTGTCTGGCAGGGGGTTGCCTCGATGGTAAGTGTCTGGCTGATGAGGAAACATCATCTAATCATTGCCCTGAGTAATATATATAAAGATCAGCTTTTACACTATAACGTAAATACAATTACAAATAAATAAATATTAAGGGTGTCTGGCAATGGTAAGGGGTTGCCACGATGGTAAGTGTCTGGCAGGGGGTTGCCACGATGGTAAGTGTCTGGCTGATGATGAGGAAACATCATCTAATCGTTGCCCGAGTAATATATATAAAGATCAGCTTTTATACTATAACGTAAATACAGTTACAAATAAATGAACATTAAGGGTGTCTGGCAAGGGTTGCCACGATGGTAAGTGTCTGGCAGGGGGTTGCCACGATGGTAAGTGTCTGGCTGATGAGGAAACATCATCTAATCGTTGCCCGAGTAATATATATAAAGATCAGCTTTTATACTATAACGTAAATACAATTACAAATAAATGAACATTAAGGGTGTCTGGCAAGGGGTTGCCACGATGGTAAGTGTCTGGCAGGGGGTTGCCACGATGGTAAGTGTCTGGCTGATGAGGGAGGAAACATCATATAATTGTTGCCCGAGTAATATATATAAAGATCAGCTTTTATACTATAACGTAATTACAATTACAAATAAATGAACATTAAGGGTGTCTGGCAAGGGGTTGCCACGATGGTAAGTGTCTGGCAGGGGGTTGCCACGATGGTAAGTGTCTGGCTGATGAGGAAACATCATCTAATCGTTGCCCGAGTAATATATATAAAGATCAGCTTTTATACTATAACGTAAATACAATTACAAATAAATGAACATTAAGGGTGTCTGGCAAGGGGTTGCCACGATGGTAAGTGTCTGGCAGGGGGTTGCCACGATGGTAAGTGTCTGGCTGATGAGGAAACATCATCTAATCGTTGCCCGAGTAATATATATAAAGATCAGCTTTTATACTATAACGTAAATACAATTACAAATAAATGAACATTAAGGGTGTCTGGCAAGGGGTTGCCACGATGGTAAGTGTCTGGCAGGGGTTGCCACGATGGTAAGTGTCTGGCTGATGAGGAAACATCATCTAATTGTTGCCCGAGTAATATATATAAAGATCAGCTTTTATATCATAACGTAAATACAATTACAAATAAATGAACAATAAAAGTTTCTGGCAAGAGGTTGCTACGATGGTAAGTGTCTGGCAGGGGGTTGCCACGATGGTAACTGTCTGGGTGATAAGGAAGCATCATATAATCAGTGCCTGAGTAATATATATAAAGATCAGCTTTTATACTATAACGTAAATACAATTACAAATAAATGAACATTAAGGGTGTCTGGCAAGGGGTTGCCACGATGGTAAGTGTCTGGCAGGGGGTTGCCACGATGGTAACTGTCTGGCTGATAAGGAAGCATCATATAATTATTGCCTGAGTAATATATTAAAAGATCAGCTTTCATACTATAACGTAAATACAATTACAAATAAATGAACAATAAGGGTGTCTGGCAAGGGGTTGCCACGATGGTAAGCGTCTGTTAGGGGGTTGCAACGATGGTAAGTGTCTGGGTGATAAGGTAACATCATCTAATTGTTACCCGATTAATATATATAAAGATCAGCTTTTATACTATAACGTAAAAACAATTACAAATAAATGAACATTAAGTAAGGTGTCTGGCAAGGGGTTGCCACGATGGTAAGTGTCTGGCAGGGGGTTGCCACGATGGTAAGTGTCTGGCTGATGAGGAAACATCATCTAATCGTTGCCCGAGTAATATATATAAAGATCAGCTTTTATACTATAACGTAAATACAATTACAAATAAATGAACATTAAGGGTGTCTGGCAAGGGGTTGCCACGATGGTAAGTGTCTGGCAGGGGGTTGCCACGATGGTAAGTGTCTGGCTGATGAGGAAACATCATCTAATCATTGCCCGAGTAATATATATAAAGATCAGCTTTCATACTATGACGTAAATACAATTACAAATAAATGAACATTAAGGGTGTCTGGCATGGTGTTGCCACGATGGTAAGTGTCTGGCAGGGGGTTGCTACGATGGTAAGTGTCTGGATGATGAGGAAACATCATGTAATCGTTGCCCGAGTAATATATATAAAGATCAGCTTTTATATTATAACGTAAATACAATTACAAATAAATAAACATTAAGGGTGTCTGGGAAGGGGTTGCCACGATGGTAAGTGTCTGGCAGGGGGTTGCCACGATGGTAAGTGTCTGGCTGATGAGGAAACATCATCTAATCGTTGCCCGAGTAATATATATAAAGATCAGCTTTTATACTATAACGTAAATACAATTACAAATAAATGAACATTAAGGGTGTCTGGCAAGGGGTTGCCACGATGGTAAGTGTCTGGCAGGGGGTTGCCACGATGGTAAGTGTCTGGCTGATGAGGAAACATCATCTAATCGTTGCCCGAGTAATATATATAAAGATCAGCTTTTATACTATAACGTAAATACAATTACAAATAAATGAACATTAAGGGTGTCTGGCAAGGGGGTTGCCACGATAGTAAGTGTCTGGCAGGGGGTTGCCACGATGGTAAGTGTCTGGCTGATGAGGAAACATCATCTAATCGTTGCCCGAGTAATATATATAAAGATCAGCTTTTATACTAAAACGTAAATACAATTACAAATAAATGAACATTAAGGGTGTCTGGCAAGGGGTTGCCACGATGGTAAGTGTCTGGCAGGGGGTTGCCTCGATGGTAAGTGTCTGGCTGATGAGGAAACATCATCATCTAATCGTTGCCCAAGTAATATATATAAAGATCAGCTTTTATACTATAACGTAAATACAATTACAAATAAATAAACATTAAGGGTGTCTGGCAAGGGGTTGCCACGATGGTAAGTGTCTGGCAGGGGGTTGCCACGATGGTAAGTGTCTGGCTGATGAGGAAACATCATCTAATCGTTGCCCGAGTAATATATATAAAGATCAGCTTTTATACTATAACGTAAATACAATTACAAATAAATGAACATTAAGGGTGTCTGGCAAGGGGTTGCCACGATGGTAAGTGTCTGGCAGGGGGGTTTGCCACGATGGTAAAGTGTCTGGCTGATGATGAGGAAACATCATCTAATCGTTGCCTGAGTAATATATATAAAGATCAGCTTTTATACTATAACGTAAATACAATTACAAATAAATGAACATTAAGGGTGTCTGGCAAGGGGTTGCCACGATGGTAAGTGTCTGGCAGGGGGTTGCCTCGATGGTAAGTGTCTGGCTGATGAGGAAACATCATCATCTAATCGTTGCCCGAGTAATATATATAAAGATCAGCTTTTATACTATAACGTAAATACAATTACAAATATATAAACATTAAGGGTGTCTGGCAAGGGGTTGCCACGATGGTAAGTGTCTGGCAGGGGGTTGCCACGATGGTAAGTGTCTGGCTGATGAGGAAACATCATCTAATCGTTGCCCGAGTAATATATATAAAGATCAGCTTTTATACTATAACGTAAATACAATTACAAATAAATGAACATTAAGGGTGTCTGGCAAGGGGTTGCCACGATGGTAAGTGTCTGGCAGGGGGTTGCCACGATGGTAAGTGTCTGGCTGATGAGGAAACATCATCTAATCGTTGCCCGAGTAATATATATAAAGATCAGCTTTTATACTATAACGTAAATACAATTACAAATAAATGAACATTAAGGGTGTCTGGCAAGGGGTTGCCACGATGGTAAGTGTCTGGCAGGGGGTTGCCACGATGGTAAGTGTCTGGCTGATGAGGAAACATCATCTAATCGTTGCCCGAGTATATATATATAAAGATCAGCTTTTATACTATAACGTAAATACAATTACAAATAAATGAACATTAAGGGTGTCTGGCAAGGGGTTGCCACGATGGTAAGTGTCTGGCAGGGGGTTGCCACGATGGTAAGTGTCTGGCTGATGAGGAAACATCATCTAATCGTTGCCCGAGTAATATATATAAAGATCAGCTTTTATACTATAACGTAAATACAATTACAAATAAATGAACATTAAGGGTGTCTGGGAAGGGGTTGACACGATGGTAAGTGTCTGGCAGGGAGTTGCCACGATGGTAAGTGTCTGTGTGATGAGGAAATATCATCTAATCGCTGCCCGAGTAGTATATATAAAGATCAGCTTTTATACTATAAAGTAAATACAATTACAAATAAATGAACATTAAGGGTGTCTGGCAAGGGGTTTGCCACGATGGTAAGTGTCTGGCAGGGGGTTGCCACGATGGTAAGTGTCTGGCTGATGAGGAAACATCATCTAATCGTTGCCCGAGTAATATATATAAAGATCAGCTTTTATACTATAACGTAAATACAATTACAAATAAATGAACATTAAGGGTGTCTGGCAAGGGGTTGCCACGATGGTAAGTGTCTGGCAGGGGGTTGCCACGATGGTAAGTGTCTGGCTGATGAGGAAACATCATCTAATCGTTGCCCGAGTAATATATATAAAGATCAGCTTTTATACTATAACGTAAATACAATTACAAATAAATGAACATTAAGGGTGTCTGGCAAGGGGTTGCCACGATGGTAAGTGTCTGGCAGGGGGGTTTGCCACGATGGTAAGTGTCTGGCTGATGAGGAAACATCATCTAATCGTTGCCCGAGTAATATATATAAAGATCAGCTTTTATACTATAACGTAAATACAATTACAAATAAATGAACATTAAGTGTGTCTGGCAAGGGGTTGCCACGATGGTAAGTGTCTGGCAGGGGGTTGCCACGATGGTAAGTGTGTCTGGCTGATGAGGAAACATAATCTTATCGTTGCCCGAGTAATATATATAAAGATCAGCTTTTATACTATAACGTAAATACAATTACAAATAAATGAACATTAAGGGTGTCTGGCAAGGGGTTGCCACGATGGTAAGTGTCTGGCAGGGGGTTGCCACGATGGTAAGTGTCTGGCTGATGAGGAAACATCATCTAATTGTTGCCCGAGTAATATATATAAAGATCAGCTTTTATACTATAAAGTAAATACAATTACAAAAAAATGAACATTAAGGGTGTCTGGCAAGGGGTTGCCACGATGGTAAGTGTCTGGCAGGGGGTTGCCTCGATGGTAAGTGTCTGCTGATGAGGAAACATCATCTAATCGTTGCCCGAGTAATATATATAAAGATCAGCTTTTATACTATAACGTAAATACAATTACAAATAAATGAACATTAAGGGTGTCTGGCAAGGTGTTGCCACGATGGTAAGTGTCTGGCAGGGGGTTGCCACGATGGTAAGTGTCTGGGTGATGAGGAAACAGCATCTAATCGTTGCCTGAGTAATATATATAAAGATCAGCTTTTATACTATAACGTAAATACAATTACAAATAAATGAACATTAAGGGTGTCTGGCAAGGGGTTGCCACGATGGTAAGTGTCTGGCAGGGGGTTGCCACGATGGTAAGTGTCTGGCTGATGAGGAAACATCATCTAATCGTTGCCCGAGTAATATGTATAAAGATCAGCTTTTATATTTTAACGTAAATACAATTACAAATAAATAAAGAACATTAAGGGTGTCTGGCAAGGGTTGCCACGATGGTAAGTGTCTGGCAGGGGGTTGCCACGATGGTAAGTGTCTGGCTGATGAGGAAACATCATCATCTAATCGTTGCCCGAGTAATATATATAAAGATCAGCTTTTATACTATAACGTAAATACAATTACAAATAAATGAACATTAAGGGTGTCTGGCAAGGGGTTGCCACGATGGTAAGTGTCTGGCAGGGGGTTGCCTCGATGGTAAGTGTCTGGCTGATGAGGAAACATCATCTAATTGTTGCCCTAGTAATAGATATAGAGATCAGCTTTTATACTATAACGTAAATACAATTACAAATAAATGAACATTAAGGGTGTCTGGGAAGGGGTTGTCACGATGGTGGTAAGTGTCTGGTCAGGGGGTTGCCACGATGGTAAGTGTCTGGCTGATGAGGAAACATCATCTAATCGTTGCCCGAGTAATATATATAAAGATCAGCTTTTATACTATAACGTAAATACAATTACAAATAAATGAACATTAAGGGTGTCTGGCAAGGGGTTGCCACGATGGTAAGTGTCTGGCAGGGGGTTGCCACGATGGTAAGTGTCTGGCTGATGAGGAAACATCATCTAATCGTTGCCCGAGTAATATATATAAAGATCAGCTTTTATACTATAACGTAAATACAATTACAAATAAATAAAAATTAAGGGTGTCTGGCAAGGGGTTGCCACGATGGTAAGTGTCTGGCAGGGGGTTGCCACGATGGTAAGTGTCTGGGTGATGAGGAAACATCATCTAATCGTTGCCTGAGTAATATATATAAAGATCAGCTTTTATACTATAACGTAAATACAATTACAAATAAATGAACATTAAGGGTGTCTGGAAGGGGTTGCCACGATGGTAAGTGTCTGGCAGGGGGTTGCCACGATGGTAAGTGTCTGGCTGATGAGGAAACATCATCTAATCGTTGCCCGAGTAATATATATAAAGATCAGCTTTTATACTATAACGTAAATACAATTACAAATAAATAAACATTAAGGGTGTCTGGCAAGGGGTTGCCACGATGGTAAGTGTCTGGCAGGGGGTTGCCACGATGGTAAGTGTCTGGGTGATGAGGAAACATCATCTAATCGTTGCCCGAGTATTATATATAATGATCAGCTTTTATACTATAACGTAAATACAATTACAAATAAATTAGTATTAAGCGTGTTTGGGAAGGGATTCACACGATGGTAAGTGTCTGGCAGGGGGTTGCCATGATGGTAAGGGTCTTGGTGATGAGGAAACATCATCTAATCGTTGCCCGAGTGATATAAATAAAGATCAGCTTTTATACTATAACGTAAATACAATTACAAATAAATAAACATTAAGTGTGTCTGGCAAGGGGTTGCCACGATGGTAAGTGTCTGGCAGGGGGTTGCCACGATGGTAAGTGTCTGGCTGATGAGGAAACATCATCTAATCGTTGCCCGAGTAATATATATAAAGATCAGCTTTTATACTATAACGTAAATACAATTACAAATAAATGAACATTAAGGGTGTCTGGCAAGGGGTTGCCACGATGGTAAGTGTCTGGCAGGGGGTTGCCACGATGGTAAGTGTCTGGGTGATGAGGAAACATCATCTAATCGTTGCCCGAGTAATATATATAAAGATCAGCTTTTATACTATAACGTAAATACAATTACAAATAAATGAACATTAAGGGTGTCTGGCAAGGGGTTGCCACGATGGTAAGTGTCTGGCAGGGGGTTGCCACGATGGTAAGTGTCTGGCTGATGAGGAAACATCATCTAATCGTTGCCCGAGTAATATATATAAAGATCAGCTTTTATACTATAACGTGAATACAATTACAAATAAATGAACATTAAGGGTGTCTGGGTAGGGGTTGCCACGATGGTAAGTGTCTGGGTGATGAGGAAACATCATCTAATCGTTGCCCGAGTAATATATATAAAGATCAGCTTTTATACTATAACGTAAATACAATTACAAATAAATGAACATTAAGGGTGTCTGGCAAGGGGTTGCCACGATGGTAAGTGTCTGGCAGGGGGTTGCCACGATGGTAAGTGTCTGGCTGATGAGGAAACATCATCTAATCGTTGCCCGAGTAATATATATAAAGATCAGCTTTTATACTATAACGTAAATACAATTACAAATAAATAAGCATTAAGGGTGTCTAGGAAGGTGTTGCCACGATGGTAAGTGTCTGGCAGGGGGTTGCCACGATGGTAAGTGTCTGGGTGATGAGGAAACAGCATCTAATCGTTGCCTGAGTAATATATATAAAGATCAGCTTTTATACTATAACGTAAATACAATTACAAATAAATGAACATTAAGGGTGTCTGGCAAGGGGTTGCCACGATGGTAAGTGTCTGGCAGGGGGTTGCCACGATGGTAAGTGTCTGGTGATGAGGAAACATCATCTAATCGTTGCCCTGAGTAATATATATAAAGATCAGCTTTTATACTATAACGTAAATACAATTACAAATAAATGAACATTAAGGGTGTCTGGCAAGGGGTTGCCACGATGGTAAGTGTCTGGCAGGGGGTTGCCACGATGGTAAGTGTCTGGCTGATGAGGAAACATCATCTAATCGTTGCCCGAGTAATATATATAAAGATCAGCTTTTATACTATAACGTAAATACAATTACAAATAAATGAACATTAAGGGTGTCTGGGAAGGGGTTGACACGATGGTAAGTGTCTGGCAGGGGGTTGCCACGATGGTAAGTGTCTGGGTGATGAGGAAACATCATCTAATCGTTGCCCGAGTAATATATATAAAGATCAGCTTTTATACTATAACGTAAATACAATTACAAAAAAAATAAACATTAAGGGTGTCTGGCAAGGGGTTGCCACGATGGTAAGTGTCTGGCAGGGGGTTGCCACGATGGTAAGTGTCTGGCTGATGAGGAAACATCATATAATCGTTGCCTGAGTAATATATATAAAGATCAGCTTTTATACTATAACGTAAATACAATTACAAATAAATGAACATTAAGGGTGTCTGGCAAGGGGTTGCCACGATGGTAAGTGTCTGGCAGGGGGTTGCCACGATGGTAAGTGTCTGGCTGATGAGGAAACATCATCTAATCGTTGCCCGAGTAATATATATAAAGATCAGCTTTTATACTATAACGTAAATACAATTACAAATAAATGAACATTAAGGGTGTCTGGCAAGGGGTTGCCACGATGGTAAGTGTCTGGCAGGGGGTTGCCACGATGGTAAGTGTCTGGCTGATGAGGAAACATCATCTAATCGTTGCCCGAGTAATATATATAAAGATCAGCTTTTATACCATAACGTAAATACAATTACAAATAAATAAACATTAAGGGTGTCTGGCAAGGGTTTGCCACGATGGTAAGTGTCTGGCAGGGGGTTGCCACGATGGTAAGTGTCTGGTGATGAGGAAACATCATCTAATCGTTGCCCGAGTAATATATATAAAGATCAGCTTTTATACTATAACGTAAATACAATTACAAATAAATAAACATTAAGGGTGTCTGGGAAGGGGTGGACTCGATGGTAAGTGTCTGGCAGGGGGTTGCCATGATGGTAAGGGTCTTGGTGATGAGGAAACATCATCTAATCGCTGCCTGAGTGATATATATTAAGATCAGCTTTTATACTATAACGTAAATACAATTACAAAAAAATAAGCATTAAGGGTGTCTAGGAAGGTGTTGCCACGATGGTAAGTGTCTGGCAGGGGGTTGCCACGATGGTAAGTGTCTGGCTGATGAGGAAACATCATCTAATCGTTGCCCGAGTAATATATATAAAGATCAGCTTTTATACTATAACGTAAATACAATTACAAATAAATGAACATTAAGGGTGTCTGGCAAGGTTTGCCACGATGGTAATGTCTGGCAGGGGGTTGCCACGATGGTAAGTGTCTGGCTGATAAGGAAGCATCATATAATCATTGCCTGAGTAATATATATAAAGATCAGCTTTTACACTATAACGTAAATACACTTACAAATAAATGAACAGTAAGGGTTTCTGGCAAGGGTTTTCCACGATGGTAAGTGTCTGGAAGGGGGTTGCCACGATGGTAACTGTCTGGCTGATGAGGAAACATCATCTAATCGTTGCCCGAGTAATATATATAAAGATCAGCTTTTATACTATAACGTAAATACAATTACAAATAAATGAACATTAAGGGTGTCTGGCAAGGGTTGCCACGATGGTAAGTGTCTGGCAGGGGGTTGCCACGATGGTAAGTGTCTGGCTGATGAGGAAACATCATCTAATCGTTGCCCGAGTAATATATATAAAGATCAGCTTTTATACTATAACGTAAATACAATTACAAATAAATGAACATTAAGGGTGTCTGGCAAGGGTTTGCCACGAAGGTAAGTGTCTGGCAGGGGGTTGCCACGATGGTAAGTGTCTGGCTGATGAGGAAACATCATCTAATCGTTGCCCGAGTAATATATATAAAGATCAGCTTTTATACTATAACGTAAATACAATTACAAATAAATAAACATTAAGGGTGTCTGGCAAGGGTTTGCCACGATGGTAAGTGTCTGGCACGAGGTTGCCACGATGGTAAGTGTCTGGATGTTGAGGAAACATCATCTAATCGTTGCCCGAGTAATATATATAAAGATCAGCTTTTATACTATAACGTTAATACAATTACAAATAAATGAACATTAAGGGTGTCTGGGAAGGGGTGGACTCGATGGTAAGTGTCTGGCAGGGGGTTGCTATGATGGTAAGTGTCTAGGTGATGAGGAAACAGCATCTAATCGTTGCCCGAGTAATATATATAAAGATCAGCTTTTATACTATAACGTAAATACAGTTACAAATAAATGAACATTAAGGGTGTCTGGGAAGGGGTGGACACGATGGTAAGTGTCTGGCAGGGGGTTGCCATGATGGTAAGGGTCTTGGTGATGAGGAAACATCATCTAATCGTTGCCCGAGTGATACAAATAAAGATCAGCTTGTATACTATAACGTAAATACAATTACAAAAAAATAAGCATTAAGGGTGTCTAGGAAGGTGTTGCCACGATGGTAAGTGTCTGGCAGGGGGTTGCCACGATGGTAAGTGTCTGGCTGATGAGGAAACATCATCTAATCGTTGCCCGAGTAATATATATAAAGATCAGCTTTTATACTATAACGTAAATACAATTACAAATAAATAAACATTAAGGGTGTCTGGCAAGGGGTTGCCACGATGGTAAGTGTCTGGCAGGGGGTTGCCACGATGGTAAGTGTCTGGTGATGAGGAAACATCATCTAATCGTTGCCCGAGTAATATATATAAAGATCAGCTTTTATACTATAACGTAAATACAATTACAAATAAATAAACATTAAGGGTGTCTAGAAGGGTTGCCACGATGGTAAGTGTCTGGCAGGGGGTTGCCATGATGGTAAGTGTCTGGTGATGAGGAAACATCATCTAATCGTCGCCCGAGTATTATATATAATGATCAGCTTTTATACTATAACGTAAATACAATTACAGATAAATAAACATTAAGGGTGGCTGGGTAGGGGTTGACACGATGGTAAGTGTCTGGCAGGGGGTTGCCACGATGGTAAGTGTCTGGCTGATGAGGAAACATCATCTAATCGTTGCCCGAGTAATATATATAAAGATCAGCTTTTATACTATAACGTAAATACAGTTACAAATAAATAAACAGGAAGGGTTTCTGGCAAGGGTTTGCCACGATGGTAAGTGTCTGGAAGGGGGTTGCCACGATGGTAACTGTCTGGCTGATAAGGAAGCATCATATAATCATTGCCTGAGTAATATATATAAAGATCAGCTTTTACACTATAACGTAAATACAATTACAAATAAATAAGCATTAAGGGTGTCTAGGAAGGTGTTGCCACGATGGTAAGTGTCTGGCAGGGGGTTGCCACGATGGTAAGTGTCTGGGTGATGAGGAAACATCATCTAATCGTTGCCCGAGTAATATATATAAAGATCAGCTTTTATACTATAACGTAAATACAATTACAAATAAATGAACATTAAGGGTGTCTGGGAAGGGTTGGACACGATGGTAAGTGTCTGGCAGGGGGTTGCCACGATGGTAACTGTCTGGCTGATGAGGAAACATCATCTAATTGTTTGCCTGAGTGATATATATTAAGATCAGCTTTTATACTATAACGTAAATACAATTACAAATAAATGAACATTAAGGGTGTCTGGCAAAGGGGTTGCCACGATGGTAAGTGTCTGGTGATGAGGGGGTTGCCACGATGGTAAGTGTCTGGCTGATGAGCTATAACAGTAATCGCTATAAATATGTGGTGTGACGTGTGGATCCAGTGAAATTTAAAAATCGAATATGTGGCAAGCGACAATAGCATTCCAACAAAAAAGATAGGATACCTTATATCTTAATTTATAGTCACAATATTATTTGTATATTATCTGTAAGTCATAATTATCTGTTAGCTCTATACGATTCTAACATATGGCGGTATAAGGTTATACTGTTATATAAAAGGACAAGCAATGTTTCGTTTGTGTAACTAACCGCCAAAAACTACTGAACCAATCTCTACCAAATTTTGACTACATCATCTTTATAGGATGTTTAACAATAGTAAAATCTAATGATTTTTCAAACTAATTCTTTATTGAAAAATGAATAATAAGTGGATAACAGTGAAGTTCAAAAATGGCGGCCATTGCTAGCTACATGAAAGGTTAAAAGGTACAGTGTTACATAGAGGTGAACATTGATAATAAAATTTACTTATTTTCAATTAATTGTTATAAAAACAGCTATATGGAGTGAAATATACCAAATTTTAACTACATCATGTTCATAGTTCTAGGTTTAGCAACAATGAAAATTTAAATGTACAATGTTGAGTGTTAGAAACGGGTTTTGCCACACTATCACATACTTTTATGGTTAGAAATTAAAATCCAACCAGATCAAATCAAATAAAATTATTTCTGTCGAATGAAAAATTATTAAAATCAAAATGCCGATCCTCAGTTGTTTAATATTGTGTGTAAAAATATGAATTTTGAACTTTATTGGATGGAGGTAGAACAGCTCATTCAGTATTTAAGCTGCCACTAAATATTCAGAATAACCCTGACGCAGTATGCAACATTAAGAAACAATCGTCCATGGCCACTGTGCTGAAACGGTGTAAAATTATTATTTGGGATGAATGTACTATGGCACACAAACATTCACTTGAGGCGTTGAACAGGACATTGAAAGATATTAAAAAACAGTGACAAACTATTTGGTGGAACTCTGTTGGTCCTTTCAGGTGATTTCAGACAAACACTTCCAGTCATTCCACGTTCAACATACGCTGATGAGATCAACGCTTGCTTAAAAGCATCTCCATTGTGGCGTAATGTTGAAAAAATTACAGCTAAAAATAAATATGCGCGTTCAAATGCTTCAAGATCAATCCGCTGAAACATTTTCAAAAACAACTCTTAGATATCGGTGATGGAAAAGTTGCTATAGATGAAACTGGATACGTAAAATTACCGACCGATTTCTGCACAATCGCTGATTCGCAAGATACTCTCATTGAACAAATATTTCCCGATGTACACACACAGTACATTAATCATGAGTGGCTTGCAGAAAGAGCGATTTTAGCGGCAAAAAATGTAGACGTTGACAATTTAAATCTGAAGATACAAATGTTGTTGCCAGGGAACTTGGTATCATATAAATCTATTGATACAGTTTGCGACGACAGCGAAGCAGTAAATTTTCCCACAGAGTTTTTGAACTCACTGGATTTGCCAGGCATGCCACCGCATAATTTACAATTAAAGGTTGGATCTCCAATTATCTTGCTTCGTAATTTGAACCCGCCCCGGCTGTGCAACGGTACGCGATTAGTCATTCAAAAATTAATGAATAACGTGATCGAAGCCAGGATTTTAAATGGCAAGTTCAGAGGTGAAAATATACTCATACCACGGATTCCTATTATACCTACAGAAGTGCCAATTCAATTCAAACGTATTCAGTTTCCGATTAGATTGGCATTTGCAATGACTATCAACAAATCCCAAGGTCAAACGATGTCTGTTTGTGGATTAGATTTGAGAACACCATGTTTTTCACACGGACAATTATACGTGGCATGCTCTCGAGTGGGTAAACCATCCAGTTTGTTTGTGTTAGCTAAAGATGGACTAACAAAAATATTGTTCACGCTATAGCATTAAGAGATTGATATTGTTTAATAGTGTTACTGTCGTAATTGTTTAATTAATAAATTATAATAATTAAAAAATAATGTTTGCCTTTTGTATTTTTATATTCCCTCATCGTTCACAGCGCTCCATGCTTATTTCACGCATATACCACATTCTTACATACATACAATATACACATTCTAACATACATACATACTTACAATAAGTAAGCTATTTTTTGTCTACACTAGAAATTACTAGGAAATTATTTATATGGCAAAACAACGTTTGCCGGGTCAGCTAGTATATATATATTGTTAAGTCCCTTTATGCTGCTATATGATAAAAAAGTAACTGGCAGGCTTATGTAAAAAAAACACAATAAAAAACACGTGGCTATCAAAATGGGCTAACAATAGGCAAATACTCAGGAAAATACCTTCAATTGCAAACTGTTGCAATCCTTAAAACTTCAAAATATATCTTGAGATCAACTTCTTTTATAGAGTAACCGCCTCTGACGGGCGCTGACTGCAATCCACTTCTTGTCGGGATCTACAGCAGAATGACCTTTTTTGTCTTTTCTTGCCACTTCTTCGAAACAGAGAGCGCAAGTGAGTTTGGCACGTGCGGATGGTCTGATTCGCCTTTCGTAGAATTTTAGAAGGCGGCTCACAGCTTCCTTTCGCTGTTAAAGTTCTAAAGCCCGTCCATTCATTTTTAAACTTAGGCAAAGAAAACATAATTTAACAAAATTTAGGACATCTCAATTGCCCTTTCTTGTAAATTAAAAAAAAATGAAATTTTTTTTTTTTTTTTTTGAAAATTTGATAACTGAATGTTGACGATAAATGCTAATAAAAAGTAGAAGAACACAAGTATCACCAGTCCAATTTTTTTAAAAACATTTTTTAAGCTGTTGGCATTATTGTTTGATGCTTTACAGAATGTGTGGTTAATTTACAATCATCATAAAATATTACAATATAACCTGTAATAATATACAGCATAACCTATGATACAAAAATATATAATACTATATATAATTCATTTTTAAACTTAGGCGAATAAAACATAATTTAACAAAATTTAGGACATCTCTCTCTCTCTCTCTCTCTCTCTCTCTCTCTATATATATATATATATATATATATATATATATATGTAATTTTTCTTGATATAATTCAATATTATTAAATTGCTATGTCCGTCTCTGTTTGAGTCCGGATCAGCATTAATCTAATTATCGGGATGCCAGCCAGGACTTAATCTCCTGACAAATGATAAATATGTATTATTTAAATAATAAATTGATTTAATTAATTCTTCTCCAGAAGGTGATCGTGGGGCCAGATAATTGTGTATGTTAATTATAAATAAGGGTAAACAAATATATTAATTAATGAGTGGCATGCAAATGGTGAATAAATGACGGTTGAACTAAAAACCATATATATTCCATTATGGGTTGACATATAAAAATTACAGTTAGGAAAAGGAATCATTCTTAATCTAGTATCTTAACTTTAACAAAAGGAACTTAGCCTAAACTTATCTTGAATATGAGGGATGAGGGCGATGCTATGTTGTGGGTGGGATCGGCTTCATGGTGGTAAGCCGGGAGCTCTCAAGCTCCGAAGGAACCAGGAACTCGCTCAGAAGGGACCAGACCAGACATCTCCTAGACTCTCTCCATGACTGACTCCAACTCCTCTCAAAAACTGATCTTGAAAAATATTTTGCCGGTAAAGGATAGGCAGGTAGAGAAAAAGGTTTCAACAAAGGGCGCGAACTCCCCGGACCACCCACGACGGGCCACCCCTTTTGCAACACGCTAATGTCATGCCTATCAAACTAAACCCTATAAGTTTGATACATAGAAAAATATATTATTTTATTATATTATATTATATATCAATATCAAGAAAAATTACATATATATATATAACTGTGACGGATTGTCAATAGATCCAAGTTAAATGTAATGTTCAATATGAACATTCATCCCCGGAATCACATCGCGATTTGCGAGTGCCCGGGGGTTATGGATCACTGAAGAGGGAAGATTTGCCTGGTTCGGATACGACCCCGGTGGCCTAGTTGGATAAGGCGCCACGCTAGAGAGGTGGAAAACTCGGGTTCGAATCCCAACTGGGTCAAATCTTTTCTCTTCAAAAATAAAATTATATATATATATATATATATATATATATATATATATATATATATATATATATATATATATATATTCTCCGGAATAACACGTTTGTTGGTACTCATTTGGCTATAACTCCAAAACTATTTGTCCGACTCGAATTTCTCTTTTTTCATATGAAAGCTGGTTAAATTTACTATAATAACTCAAATATTAAATTCTGTTCTAGTCCAGAATATTGAGAAACTCGTAGTGTTGTGAAAAACTCTTATTTTTCAGCACATTTATCACAATAACCCCAGAACTATTTATCCGATTCAAAATCTATTTTTTCTATCTGAAAGTTGTTTAAATTTTGATTGAACTCCGAAAAATATCTATCGCAGCCCATTGAACATGACGATATCGTCAAATGTTTCCAAAACATACAAATTTAGCGTTTTGGCGTGGGTATTTTACGGAATTTAGTTAGAATTAAGTATATTAGGTTTAATAGTAAATTTAATCAGCTTTTATATGGGAAAAATGTATTTCGAATTAAACAAATAGATTTGGAGTTATAGCGATAAATGTTTCCAAAAAAAACATCCTGCACTCAGTATGATAATATATTTTTTGACTTGCAATATTTTCCAATCTATTTAACAATTCGTAGTACTCTTTTTGATTTTCGATGGTACCAATTCTACGGGACTTTGTATAATTGGTATATAGTTGGTTTTTGTCTCCTTCATGGAGTGGAAGCATTTTTGATCTTAGTTGTCTCTTTTTTTTATTACAAAATAAACAAGCCTTTTCACTCTTGTCAAAACTGTTTTCACTTTGAATTGAACTATTCACTTCTGTGGTTGAATTACTATTTTCACTTACCTGAAGTTGAAGGTTGAGGTTCTGTTGATTGGGATGCTGAAGGTGAGTATGGTACGGTCAATTCAGATAAATGAGATGAATCTGGTGCTGCATTGTCTGTTAAAAACTGTCTGTCAACTGTCTCCTTAGAATTTTTAGGAGATTCTAGATTACAATATTTTTTCATCGGTCCTGTGAACGATTTATAACATTCCCTGTGATAACCGCTCTCTGTATATTCACGAGGAAGAGTGATTTCATTATATTTGAGTTTATAGCTTTTTCGACATTTTAAAATTAAATCACATTTTTTCAAAGTCTCATCAGAAAATAATATTAATTGTCCACTACTTTTGTTACAAATAACACAAATTAATGTATCACGCATGCTTATTTTTTAACATTAAATCACTTTCACTAGATAAAACACACTATAGTCTTCAACCACAATATCTTGAAACAAACTTGTGGTGAAAAGTTATTATTAATTAATTGATGTTGTCTTGGTTACCAAATTGTATTAACAGCTGTTTGTATTGTATTGTTTCTTTTGTTATTATGAGTTCAATAAAGCCTCATATTATTATTCTCGTCTAAGGTCTATTCAAATTATCACAAAACTATCTATAGTTTAATTATATTAGTGGAACTTAATACGCTAGTCAGCCCTCCCCACTCTTCTATTTATAGTTATCATTGCTAATACTTTAGTGTCTCTTAAGATAAGGAAGGGTCTATACCTATTTTCTTTAAATATTTACGAAGTACTTTACTTTACCGATACGGGTTTAAACGAAGATATAATGAAAGCCTAAAAAGAAATTAATGTAAATTTGAATGCGAATAACGAACTCATGGGAGATTCAATTAAAGAATTAGATGTAGTTAAGAAAATACGCGAACAGTAAGAAGAAAAAAATACCGACTAGAAAAATAAATCGTATTTTTGTTTTACCATTTAAACGGTTTATCAAGTAATTAGCACAAAAAACTGCTTCAGCCCAGAAAGAATCAGGGAGATGAGATTCTAAGAGGAGGCACCGAGTTTTGTCAAGCACTGAACGATTTTTTCTCTCAGCAAGTCCGTTCTGTTGGGGTGTATAAGGTGCCGAAAATCTCCTTTGAATACCATGGTGAACTAAATATTTGCTGAATGTTTTACTTTTATATTCAGCAACCCCATTATCACTTTGGAGAAATTTTTATGTGCTTACCTGTGAATTTTTCAACCTCACATTTGATTTCTTTAAAGTAATTTATAACTTCATTTTTCTGGTTTAAAAAATAAATTTTTGTGTATCGGCTGTACTCATCTATAAATGTCACAAAGTACCTACATCCTCCATGAGATACTGTACGCATTGGTCCAACAACATCTGAGTGCACTATTTGAAGTAATTCCAAGCTCTACTGCTCAGGGTTGGTTTTGAAGGGAAGACTGGACATCTTTCCTCTGATGCAAATCTCACAGTCATTGAGAGATTCAGAAGGATTGAATAGTAGGCCAATCATATTTTGATTTTTGAGAGCAGTTTTTAAATCATGTTCATTAATGTGGCCTAGTTTTTGATGCCACTCCTCAATTTTGAATGAATAATTCTTGTTTTTATCAGGGATTTTCAAATAACATAACCCATTTGTGCGAGTTGCTTGAAAAATTATTTTTCCTTCAGCATCAGTTATGTCAGCTTTGTCTTTTGTGAATGTGGCGTTGTATCCACTATCCGTTATTTTACCAACCGATAAAAGATTAGCGGACAGATTGGCACAAAGAGGGTGTTTGGCAAATTTACAGTATTATTTTTGTCAAAATCTAATTTTACTAGGCCTTTTCCATCAATTGAAGTGGTGTGTTGAGTAGATGCTAGTTGTAGGAAGCCATTGTTTACCTTTGACATATCTGAAAACTTATTTTGGTCAGAATACATGTGAGACGTACTTCCTGAATCAAGGCAGTAGGTGGTTTAGGGCGGCAAGGTAAAATTGAATGGCATTCCTCAGTAATAAAGGTTTTCTCATTCTTCTTGTTAGTAGAATTTTTATTTTTATTTTCGAACCAACAATTATCTGATATATCATCATCTTTATTACAAAACATGCATCTAGGTTTTTGGCTGTAATTAGTTTTGATATTTTGTTTTTTCTTGTTTTTGAAATTTGTTTTACCTGTCTGATTTTTGAATTTTGAGCCATAAAATGCATCCTCTTGACTTGATACGTCGTTTTTTCTGGCTTCTGCTTCCTCCAATATTTTGACTTTGAGATCTTGAGGTTTTGGAAGGGTATCTCGAGTCTCTATGGCAACTCTGAAGTTCAAACGTAGGAGAAAGACTGAAGAGCATCATAATGCTCAGGAGATCAGAATTTATTTCTATGTTCATGTAATTTAATTTGTCTACTGCATCCATAAATGTGTTCAAATGCTCTCTAACATCGTCTGTGTCCTTCATTTTGTGTAGGACAAGGCGTTTTAACACGTAGCTTTCCTAGCAGGACCATCACTTTGGTAGATGGTTTCGAGAGTAGCCCAGACGTCTTTTGATGTGGTACAGTTTCTGACTTGCTTAAGTTCACTAGGCGAAATTATAAGGAAAAGATCTGACCTTGCACTGAGATCCTCCTTCATCCATTTTTCTTTATCAGCAGCGTTGTTTTCGTCTGGTGTTTTTTGTTTCGCCGGTAACATAACTCACAGTCCGTTTTTGATAAGAATGGCTTGAGCTTGGACGACCCATGTATCGTAATTATCTTTACGTAAGGGTTCTATTCGGTAATACTCACGAAGCCGCTTGCCATCTATAGTTGGGATTCTAAATTGTTTATGAAAACTCACAACTTGAAAAAATGTCGAATCGGGAGATAACCTGTAAAGCGCGTACCATGCGGTTAACCGAACACAACTTTTGATTATCAGTAAGATCACAACACTTCGCGAAATTAAAGTCTTTTTGTCTAATAATGCGTATTCTCTGGGCCCATAACCTTTTGGATTATAGAAGAATATGTATTAAGACAAACGTTAGCATTTATTGGAAAGACAATGAACACATAGGTTTACACAAAAACAACAATACAAAAGTGAATCAGTTAGTAGTGTAGACTGGTGGCGCACTGGTGGTGGTTGTTGGCACTAAAGACCAGAGTGGTCATGAATATTTGAAGTATTCCAACAGTCCACTACTTTTGTTACAAATAACACAAATTAATGTATCACGCATGCTTATTTTTTTAACATTAAATCACTTTCACTAGATAAAACACAATATAGTCTTCAACCACAATATCTTGAAACAAACTTGTGGTGAAAAGTTATTATTAATTAATTGATGTTGTCTTGGTTACCAAATTGTATTTAACAGCTGTTTGTATTGTATTGTTTCTTTTGTTATTATGAGTTCAATAAAGCCTCATATTATTATTCTCGTCTAAGGTCTATTCAAATTATCACAAAACTATCTATAGTTTAATTATATTAGTGGAACTTAATACGCTAGTCAGCCCTCCCCACTCTTCTACTTATAGTTATCATTGTTAATACTTTAGTGTCTCTTAAGATAAGGAAGGGTCTATACCTATTTTCTTCAAATATTTACGAAGTACTTTACTTTACCGATACGGTTTTAAACGAAGATATAATGAAAGCCTAAAAAGAAATTAATGTAAATTTGAAAGCAAATAACGAACTCATGGGAGATTCAATTAAAGAATTAGATGTAGTTAAGAAAATACGCGAACAGTAAGAAGAAAAAAATACCGACTAGAAAAATAAATCGTATTTTTGAAAAGATAGCTTTGTAGAAATTATTTCTTAATGCATGATACTCCTAAAAGTTAGAACGAAAATGCATTGGATAAAATTACTCTATTTGGTAGTATTAATTTATAGATCCCAGCAGCCTACACTGTGAACAATTGTTACAGGCTTGGAAAGGGCTCATATCTTAGTCTCACTAAATGATAGTAAGCTAAAAAGGAATATATTTGAAAATAAAGATTTATTAAAAAGTACAATCACGATAAACCAACGGAAGAGAGAGAGAACAAAGGAAAAAAAAAATCACTCATGCCTATTAAAATAATAATAATAATATTTTGTTTACAATGTAACTTTAATAACATGTGCGGTCAGCGACTCACAAGAATTATGTACATAAATTGTTTATATTTGTACAAGAACATGTTCATTAACAACTAAAGTTATTATTATTATATTTGGTATAAATAATAATTACTACATACTAATGTATACTTAACAAAATAATATAAGATTATTTTAGCTGATGTAAATAAGCACTAAGTAATAAACAATACATGTGCAGTAAAATACAAGAGCGTGGTGAAGGATCGCGACAGACATCACTTACTATCTTAAGGGGAATACAGACTACTCTGACGTAGACATAATGCGTGGAATAAAAAATCTAACACAGGGTTTTGGGCGGTTACGTTCATATTGACCTGACGTGACGTGGGATCACGTGGGATGAGGCAATCTGACGCCACACGCCATCTGACGCGTGGGAAGAATATCAAAAGTTTTAGATTTTCGTCAGATGTGGGAAGGCGTCAGAAGAGTCAGGTAGCTTTCCCTGTGGAATAGTGTAATGTTTCGCCCTTATAAATATGTAGCTTGAATATCAGATAATCGGTAATCCCTGCACTCCCAAATTAAGAAATATATTTAGTGATCCTTCACCCTTATAAAATTGTTTGTATGTAGGTATGTAAATTAAGGATCAAATTTTACGAAAATCGTTTGAATTTTAATTCCCCCCCCCCTCTCCTACTTCCATTAAAAAAAATAAAAAATAAAAATCAATAAAGTGATGTTTCACGCTTATAAAATTATTGGTATGTAGGTATGCAACTTGAGTACCAAATTTTTAGAAAATCAGTTGAAATCTGACCCCCCTCCCCATCGCCCCCTTCAAAAAATAAAATAAATCAATACAGTGGTGTTTCACACTTATAAAATTATTGGTATATAGGTATGTAACTTGAATATCAAATTTTTCGAAAATCAATTGAATTCCGATCCCTCCTCCTCCCTGTCGCCACCCTCGGAGAAAAAAAAAAATGTTTTACCTTTATAGAATTATCGGTATGTAACTTGAATATCAAATTAAACGGGTATAGAGATGAAGTTTACACATCAAGTCGGCACGTTTTTCGTACGGAACTGTCAGAACGGTCTGGCTGATGATGAAACATCATATAATAATTGCCTGAGTAATATATATAAAGGTCAGCTTTTATACTATAACGTAAATACATTTCTGAAGGAAATATCAAAAAATCAAAATCGTGTTGCCACGATGGTAAATTCTGGCTGATGAGGAAACATCATCTAATCGTTGCCCGAGTAATATAGATAAAGATCAGCTTTTATACTATAACGTAAATACATTTACAAATAAATGAACATTACGTGTGTCTGGGAAGGGGTTGAGACGATGTTAAGTGTCTGGCAGGGGGTTGCCATGATGGTAAGTGTCTGGGTGATGAGGAAACATCATCTAATCGTTGCCCGAGTAATATATATAAAGATCAGCTTTTATACTATAACGTAAATACAATTACAAATAAATGTCCATTAAATGTGTCTGGCAAGGGGTTGCCACGATTGTAAGTGTCTCGTGGGGGGTCGCCACGATGGTAAGTGTCTGGCTGATGAGGAAACATCATATAATCATTGCCTCAGTAATATATATAAAAATCAGCTTTTATACTATAACGTAAGTACATTTCTGAAGGAAATATCAAAAAATCACGCTTTATATTTGGCGATAGTAGACTGGTATTTTACACACCTTTAGCACCGTTTACGTGCTAAGGCCACGATAACCGGAACTTCATTCATGGCCCATCGTTCGTACCTCTATCGGGAGCATGTGCTGAAAAAGTTTCATCTTTTATAAAATAACGAAGGTCTGGGGTTCACGGGCTCTCGGTCTAATAGAAGTTTTATTAATATTTATTTAGTTAATCTCAAATAATAGCCAGAGGATAAAAAAACACATTAAATATAGCAAGTTTTATCATTTGAAAGATTAATATAGCACTAAAACCCATTTTTGCATTAAAAATGTCGAGAAAACCTACATTGGAATAAAATGCGCCAAATTTGATCCACTAGGCCTGCGGACATGAGGGTTAAAGCGATTGCTTTTACAGTAATAATTTGATGATAAAAAGTAACTGGCAGCCTTAATGTATAAAAGACCCCATTTCGTTCCACCAATAAGACAATCTTTTACTTGAGAAACAAAAAAAATAAAATCTACATTGAAAGAGTTGAAGAAAGAATTTAAAAGATCTACAATTCAGATAGCTGTAAAAAGGAAATGATTTTTGTTTGTAAATTATCCCCTAAAGGGGCTGGCAGGGCGATGGGTCGGCTACGGCAGCGTAGATCCGGCAACGTTGCTCCCCTACTATCCAAAACTCAGTGGCCATCCGTAATCCTGGCAACTATAACTTTTTGATAACTGTAAGGGGAAATTGTACATGTTGAAAAAATTTAGAATTTCAAATTACAAAAGTAGCAAGTAGCAGTGTTTTTCCATCCTCGGATAAAACAGCAGCATATGCTCAAGTTTCATATTTATTGTTTTGTTAGTGAATGTATTACTTCTTACTGATTCGATAGAAAGATCCACATTTTTTTCGGATTCATTTTCATCCAATGAGCCAAATTGTGGGCTTGATTGAGGAAACAAACTAAGTCAATAAACCAAAACAGCGTTAAAACTGTCTGCAAGATACTTGGCAGTGACGTCGTTCTTCCCCAAATTTTATGTTGAACCGTTTTAATAAAATATTTTGACCATTCTGCATTAAAAATAGTATTGTTTACTTGACCGGTCATTACCATTAACTCATCTAAGACACCCACCCAATGTTACCACATCTTACATCCGATTGGTCACAACAATGTCCCCTTTTCCACTTAAGGACACCCCCAGCCTACCCCTCTCCTAATCAAGGTCACACCCCTGCCCTAACAACAACAGGAAAAACCTATATCTGGTACAAGGTCGAGGTCATTGACTTAGATTCTCCGTGCTCTTTCTCAAACCGGAAAATCAGTTCGGATTTTCTATTTTAGTGGGGGCTCGCTTTTAGCTATTTTAGCCTTGAACGATTCCATCTTTTCCGACTAATGTCCTTTTCTTTAGTATACTGATTAACTCATCAACCGTAAAATCTTTCATGAATGACCAATAGTCGCCTTCAGTTTGACCGAACGATATTGCCATCTCAATGATCGAATTTCCATCTTCAGAGCTTACAATGAGTTTTTTTGTGGCTGCGTAGTGTAGTTTTTTAGAGCTGTAGCCGCATCTCTCAGGTGTGTGTGTTCTTCCATGCACACAGCGTTTCCTAGTGGCAGGAGGGCTTCTCGTTGTTTAGACGGGATAAAAATTTGTGTGCGTCTAAGCCTTTATTGAAGACCAGTTTAGAGGTAAATGTTATTTGGTCTCGTTATGTAAAACCAAATTTTTAACTAAAGAAACCAAAGGAGAGGATGTCACGCTATGTGGCATATTGATTAATTTTCTGACTTGTCATAAAAATAATTTTACTTTGGATTTAAATACATTTTACAATATTATAGTGGAAGAATTTTATTTAGCAAACGTTAAAAAAGTCCTGCTTTGTGAAAATTATGTGATTACATGGAACACAAAACATATCCTATTGGGAAGGTCCAAATGGGGACCCTCCCAGTGCCTATCAGTATAGGCAGACTATGTCTGAAAATTTTGACGTATACTTATTCTGAAAAAAAAGTCAGTTCGGGCCCGTGGGCAAATATATTTATCCGGGCCTCCTATGCCTTCTTCCCCTCTCTCACAATATCGTCCATAGAATACAAATTCTCTTTTTACTAATGAAATCATTTCTCTGGCTCCTCTGAATAATATCTTCGTCTAGCATCCTTTTGATCTCCGCTTTCACCTCTTCCTTTTTATGGAAAGGGATTGGATATGGTTTTTGTCAACAAACCTCCTCGTCTGTTAGTCTTAACTTATATTCAGAACCCTGTATTCTGCCAGGGCTTTTTTAAAATACCTTAGAATATTCCATTATAATTTTTATTAGATTATCTTAAATGATATTGGAGATATGGGATTGGTCCTTTTTTTTTGTAGGTCTTGTTCTATTTTTTCCAGTGTAGTATCTTCATTTGTATTTACTCATATTCTACAGTTTTGACTATACATATTCTTGCACTAGGTTTCGTATTACTACACTAGGTTTCGTTATTTGCCAGGTGAATTTCATTTTCATTTTCTTACTCATCTTTTATTATCATGAAATTTGCTTTGACGTTAATTTCACTTTTGTGTCTTTTCAAAGGTTTATTTGGGCCTATATAAAGTCATACCCAAAAATACAATCCTGACTTAGGTTAGGTATAATCCGAAAATTCACTTTCAATAGACAGTCTTGCAATGAAGTGTGAACTAGTACCTGGGATATGATAGGTGTCGATTTCCTCTCCAGTGCCGTTGTATCTCTAATGCTCGCCACCGGAACCTTTTTGGGTGGAAGATTCTCTTTATATTTTCACAAAAGGCTTTGTTCAAGGAGGCAACTAAGCTTCTGATATCGATTAAAGTCTTAACCTTTATTTATTTATTTATTTCCCTTCCTTGCCTCTCGGCTACATGGGTTTTGCAGGGATGGCTTATAGCCATCACTGCTGGTTTTAACAGTTTAACAGAACATTTCAATATTACATTTAACATTTAACATTTCAAGATTACACTACACGTTTAAAATAACATTTAATATTTAAAATACATTAAACGCTTTACATAACTCATACTTGTGTTTAATACAATATACTTTATATCTAATACAACAACCTATATTTATATACAAATACTATATTAAAATTAACTACATACTAACTATAACTACTATAATACATAATAATAATAACTACATAATAACTATAACCTACTAATTTAAATTAACAACATACCTATATCAAAATTTTTGTAAATTTTATAGCTTTATATTTACGTTTATATAGGCTTTATTCGGTGATGGGGTTGTCGTCGCATCATTCCTGTCCAGGGTTCTTTCTGGGGCGTGGCCCCTTCTTCCTAGGTTGAAGTGCTCTACCCCCACTTCAGTTTTCCAACCATACACAAAAACTTTTTGTATACGGGTAGTTGTCAGCTGATACTAGTTGAGGGAAATCACTCTCCGTTAAAACATACAGCCCTGTTTCTCTCAGTAGCTTGGCTCTCAATGCCTCAAAGGCAGTGCATGAAATTACATGTTCAGCGGTCTCCGGTACACCACAGCTGGGACAAAGCGGGTCAATATTTTTACCATGTTTCTGGAGCTTGGCTCGAAAGCCCCCGTGCCCTGTGAGAAACTGTGAGATCCAGTAATCCGGGAGTACCCAAGTTGCTTGAAGACGTGACCTAACAGTGGGGTTGTTACCCTTTCGGGGTTGTTACCTACCGCCTGTTCCATTCTTCTATCGTGTACTCTCGGATTATCTCCAACCATTTCCTTGGATTTGCGTCGATCAGAGACCGGAGATTATCTGGTAGTCCCACCAAGCCTTCCCTTTTCATTTAAATTTAAAACCATCTTCTTGCAGTACAAGATCAAGAGGTTACCCCCTCCTGCTAAGACCTGGACCCCCTCATGAGACACTGATCGGTACGCCCTGGTGACTCGCAGCAGAGAATTACGCTGAATTGTTGCCAGCCTACTCATCTGTCTGCGTGAGAGATTTTGGTACCAGGCGGGAGATGCATACCGTAGGATACCAAGTATCACTCCTTTATATATCGCCATCGTAGCTGGGTATCTGAGGCCTCAGAAGGCGCCCCCTAACCAACTGAGACAGTTCAATGATAAGGCCGTCCTATTGGCAAGATATTCCAAATGAGGCGTTACATCGAAATTTCTTCTTATTTTCACACCCAGGTAGATGACAGTCTCAGTTGGACGTATTCTTTCTCCTTCAATTCTAATAATAGGGTTAGGCCTACACTTATTTCCTTCAGAAGAATGGCCTGTGTTTTTGCAGCCGCCATTTTCATCTTCTGTTTACTACACCATCTACTAACTAGGCCAGCACACCTTTCGCTTCTTGCTTCAATTGGACTATACTGTTGGCAGGACACCACGACAGCCAGATCGTCGACATAGGCAATCGCGGGGAACCGTTCTTCCTCAAGTATAGCCAACATATCATTGAAGACTAACTTCCAAAGGGCTGACCAAGAACAGAGCCCTGAGGACAGCCCCTCTCGACTACATCTTCATACTCATAGAAGTTTCCGCGTATTTTAACACGTCGGTCCTGTAGGTAGCTCATTACCAGCGCATACAAATTGCTAGGAGTATCGTATCTCTGGAGCTGGTAAAGTACGCTTGGCCATTAAAGTCTTAATTAATTAATTAATTAATTGATTAAAGTCTTAAACAGTATTTTAAATAGGTTAAAATTTGTTGAAGAGCAAATAATACTTTGGAATTGGTTTTTAAAAATCTGTTGGCTCTAGTGTTAATAAATCAGCGAATTTTTGATAGAGTGATGCGATTCTCATTTCCTAATCCCAAGTTCTCTCTTCTCATTCCTGCTATCGATTTAATGTTACTTTTGTTATTTTATTGAGAACTAACTATGGATGTCTTCCTCTTCGGGGAGGTTCTCCCTCACCTGCTTAAATTGTGGTTTTTGTGTCCGGGAAACCTGTATTCCATATTTCAATCCTTGGTCTAAAATCTGGTAATAGTGTTTCTATTATTTCCGTATTTTCACTAAGGAAATATTATTATTTTCTCTTGGAATTTTCACCAGCTTCATTCTCACCTTCAGCTTATTAACTTCATCTTTTATTTTGTCAACATCTTTACTATTTGACAGGCAGTGTTTTTGGTTCCCATTTTTTACTTCGTTAATTTACTTCTTTTATATTCTTTAACTTGGTCGTTATTAATTCATTTAATTTCTCGTCCCTTTCAGTATGTTCATTAATTTGTTAAATAAACATTTGCAAGTTAGGTTGTACCTCTACAACTTATTTTTCAGAGCATCCTTCAGTTTTATTTTCTGTCTGTGCTCTGGTCGCTTTTGAATTCAGAACCTTTGTACCATCTGTTTCTCCTAACTTAGTTTATTGTGTCTATTTTATTTTGAAAATCATCTGGTTATTCCAATCGCTTTATTTTTTTCCTAACTAATGCCAATATCTTTTTGGCAAAGCGTGTCTGTACCTGAGTCATTGTTTAAGTATTTAGTTAAAACCCAAAAGTAAAAGAAAATATCTCTGACGGGCAGTGAAGGAAACCCAAAAATACATATCTATATCTAAATAGATAAGTAAGATTCATTCTAAAACGATTGGAAAAAATCCCATGGTACAAATAGATAAACGGAAAAAACAAAACAAAAAAAAAATCAATAGGGAATCTAAGAGAACATATATTAAAAGAAACAAAAAATAAATGTACTTAGCCACTAATAAAATTAGTGTATAAGTGGTGTATAAGTGTATTTCTTTTCTTATAGAAAAGAAAGAAAGTGAATAAAAATAATTTAACTAATAAATTTGAAAGTACTTCCAATGGCGAGGGATAAATAAATGCTATCTTGCAACTAGAGGTTTTAATAAATACTATAATAATATTACTTATAGTTACTGATAACACAATAACCCCATATATATTGATCCTTGAATTTTATTATTTATTGGATTCTAACCCAATTAGCGTGTAAACCAATTCTTTTATATTTAGTGGCATTTAAATTAGAAAATAAATATTATTAATATTAAACATATTTTATTTACGATTTATATATATATCTGTGTGTGTGTGTGTGTGTGTGGGTGTGTGTGTGTGTGTGTGTGTGTGTGTGTGCGCGCGTGTGTGTGAGTTGAAACAAATGTATTATTCTGTAAATAATTAACATGTATTTCATATAACAATTAACAAAAAATAATAACTAGACATTCCTGTAAGATTAACTAATTACATGTAATTAAACAGCAAGTAAAACTCTGAACACCAACTAACTAAAAGTATTCTAACCTCTGCAAGTATAACCTGCCACACACTAGTATAAAACTGATGATTAACCAAAATGACTAATTGAATAATCTATTTACACCTCCCCCTCTGAGGTCACTTTTTCCACGAAAAAGGAGACAACTTGCTGGAATAAAAAAAATTGAGATCTTTCTTTCCTTGCCACATCCAACTTCATATATTGTTGAGGATATCCGTTGAAAAATAGGAAAGGGACCTATCCTAATCTTGTCTGCTATTTCCCGATTTAACTTGTTACTATTTTCCACGTATACCATATCGCCAATATTAAATTCATGCATTCGTCGGTTTCTATCAATTCTGAATTTGTAACAGATAAACATAAATAACTGAAGAAACAAATAAACATAAATAACTGAATAAGAGTAAGGATGGTAACTTAAAGGCAATATATAATGTCCATAAGGCCAGTAAAGACTATTGAATTGAGGCTAAAATGAGAATTAAAATGGGTGATAGTTACTTAAATGCTAATGAGTAATCTCGACAAAATAATTGGTGAACATAAACAGTGTAGATGCTAAGTTGTTGAGATAATGAGAACAAGTTACTGAGTTAATACTTAATGAGTAGATACAGAGTTACTGAGTTACAGAGTTATTATATATTGCCTTTAAGTTACCATCCTTACTCTTATACAGTTATTTATGTTTATTTGTTTGTTTATGTTTATTTTCTTTCTCACTCATTCCTATATTTTCTGGTGTGTGTTTATTCATATAATTTTACAATGTAGCCATACCTCTTTGCTTGTTTTCTTTTTTCTAGCCCTGATGAAGACTTGCATTGCAAGTTGAAACGTTGGCTTTAAGAATTAGAATAAAATAAACATTTTATTTTGATCTGCTGAATATCTTTGACTGCCTACCCTAATTATCTACATCTCCTATATACATCACAGTCAACTATACCTTATGATTATAAATCCCTATGTGTTCATCAGTTCTAGCTTTCTTACGCAAATTTTCAAAGGGCCTATTATCGCTACACACTATGGATTCACGACCAATCATATAGTACTGCCAGTACTTAATGGCCTCTTTGATCGCCTCACAGTCCAAATGGATTACGTCCATGTTCATCTCCTTCTCTGGTAATCTTCGGGGAAAACAGGCCACAGGATGTATTACTCCATCTGCTCGCGGTTGTTTCATCGTTACCCCAATTCCGTTGTAAATAGACGGAATCTAATATTATAGAACATTTATAAGGTCACGAAGTAATGTACACATTGGTCTTCAATTTAATCTCGGCTTCCCAAGAACGAACTGTGCCTACAACAAATTTATGTTTGGCAGAAATATTAGTAAACGTCTGTCATAAACTAAAAATCCGAAATTTTTCACCGGCTTCGTCATATATCCGGACCGGATTTCGGTAAATTCAGACTTAGGTAGATACTTGCTCCATTCAGTGTACTCATTAGATTTAACTTCAACGGAATCCTCCTCAAGTTCTTCAGTTTTCTTCTTACTAAGAACATTCTCATTGATTAAATTATTATCAACTTTATTCTTCATCTTTGTAACAGCATACAGGACCAATTGTCATTGGTTAAAAATCTATCATATCCAATTTTCATCTTTCCATGAACATCGTAATTGTTTAAAACGCTATTAACTTTATTCTTCACCTTTGTATCAGCATTTTCATTGGTCAAAACTCTATCATTATTAATTTTTATCTTTGCTACAGCATTATCATTAGTTACATGTTACATTATCAATAACAACAATGGCGCTACGGTCCAGGCAGAACCTTGGCCTCTTCCTCGATTCCCTTCCATTTGTTCTGGTGGTCTTTAGGTCTGGCTCAACGTCATCCCTCCAGCGTAATCTAGGCCTTCCTATTTCTCTCTTCCTTCCTTCGGGATGCCCATTCAGCATGATTTCTGGCATTCTGTTGGAGCTCATTCTATGCATATGGCTTGCCATCTAAATCTTCTTTCTTTGTTGTAGTAACCAAATCTGGAGCTTTGTACAGTTCTCTTAGTTCCTGGTTGCTTTTTTATTCTCCATATATCTCCATCTCTAGTAAGGTCATATATGCTCCTCAATATTTTTCTTTCCCATCTATTTATAATGCCTTCATTCTTCGCAGTGAGCGTCCAGGTTTCACTGCCATATAATGCAACTGGTTTAAGAATGGTTTAGTAGACCCTTATTTTCATATTTTTACCTATTATTTTACTGAGGGCCCAATAACACCTATTACCAGCCTTTATACCTTCCATTATGTTTTCATCCACTTCATTTCTTGAAGTAATGACACTTTCCAGGTACTTTTTCGACGTAGTATCCCGCCGCTTCTAGGTTTTCCACCACATTTTGTTCTTTTGACTTCACTAGTTATTTCGTCTTTTCTTTGTTTATCTGGAGGCCAAATTCTCTGGATTTTCTGCTACACTCCTCAAATGCTCCTAGTATGGAATTTTCTGCTCTGATCACGACGTCGTCTGCAAATGCTAGATGCTGAGTCATACGGGAATAAATGCTTCCAGGGTTTGTCCTTAATGCGGTTATGACTGTTTCTTGTTCTAAATTAAACAGTACTGCTGACAGTGGGTCTCCCTGCCTTACTCCCTTATGTATATCAAATAATTCAGTCACCCCTCCTTGCGCCTGGACAGCCCGAATGGTGTCTACTATTTATCATATTGTATTTCTCTAGCTGAATCTTAATTGGCGACATTTTTCATAATATTTTTTGCAGAGCTATAACATGCACACCGTATCCACTAGACACTGCTCCAGCATTCTACTCTTACCAATATCCATTAGGCATCGCACATGTATATCTTCTTGAATTTCCACTTCTTCCTTTTAAGTTTGAACCAATGTTTTCTTAATCCTTTTGTGTTGGTTGGAGCCCATATTTTGTCTTCTACCATATTTCTCTAAAATAATTTTCTTTTTGACCTCGTGCAACTTTACTTTAATTCCAAATCTTCTATAACCGTTTATTGGTTTAATTGCAGTGATTGCTCTTTTAATAGATGATTTTGAAAGTAATACCTGAATCATCTTAAAATCTTTGTAGTCTAAAGGTAAAGCATACCACAAAACCTTATCTTTAGATAAACCAACCTGTACCACTTACAACCCATGGAGGGTCTTGGGTTCAGTACTTAGGTAGGCTGTACTGTTTCTAAGCCAACGGTTGTGAAAGGAGGTGATTTGGCCAGAATTCACGCTCAACCGCCAGGTTTTTCCCCCAATTAAGTGGTACCCCACTTTATAGGAGGCTGGGTGTGCCCAGGAGGGTCTCCCCCGACCTCGAATTCGATCCACGGCCGAAATAACAGAAAATAAATTTTCTGCCTTCAGTCGGACTCGAACTCGGGCCCGGGAGCATAGTAGTTAAGTGCCTTACCCACTGAGCTACCGCGCCTCCTGATAGATAGACGCCTCCTGAGATAAACCAACCAATTCAAATTAATTCTCCTTCTTTAGAATGTGTACATATGGCTTGGACTCCATAGGCATTTTCCTTTGCATTTAACGTTATGTAATTTAATTTGTAAGTTGGTTTTCATATGAATTCTTGGTTTAAAAACAGCTTTATTATTCTGTAAAGAGTATAGAATAATAATAGCATACCTGTATAGAATAATTAAATTTCAAGTAATTAAACAGCAAATAAAACTATCACCAACTAAATATACAGTCTTCTAACCTCTACAAGTGTAACCTGCCAAACAGAGACTAGTATAGTGATCAAACAGATGATTAACCAAAATGGCTATTAGAATTTACATATAGGTGTGTGTGTGTGTGTGTAATAAGTTTCCTTTTTTATTTACTTTTCCCTTTATTTCTACAATTGCTCATTTCTTTAAAGTTTTCAATAAATATTATTCTGTATTTTCACTTACAATTGTATTTTCTTTTAATTCTGTTCTTTGGTTCAATTATTAAGATCTTGATAGTTACAATTTGTTATTACTTAAAGGTAATATATTTCAAGTTTATAGATCTTAGCTTATTTAAATTCACATCTTGCTTACAAATACTTATTATTCATTAAAAATATTGATTAAGTTTTAAATTTATATTCGGACAAATAATGATCATTGGTACTAATGATTTTATATTCATTATATTCATTTAATTTATACATAATATTCCTCATTCTAAGTTTTTTGTTATACCTATGGAAAATATTATTTTTGTAATTTAAACTTTCTATGTATTGATGCAATACAATCCTCCGGTAACCCATCGACACTATAAATGCATGAAAAATGCACAAAACCAGTGCCACAGATTACTGAATAAATTACTGAATGAGTACACACCCTATCAAAGCCCTATTAATTGATAATGTAAAGCATACCTTAATCTTTTTAGTTCAAAAGTCATCTCCTTGTTAATAAAATGATTGACTACTTTGTTCTTCAGGTTTATATTCATTGCTTCTTTCTGTTTTATTTTGAAGTCTTCTCGTTCTCTTAACAATTTTGCCCTGATTTGAATTTTTATATTTCTACGCAACTGCATTTGTTTCTTTGAAATAATTTATAATATTTTGAATCTTGTAATCGTTACCACTTTTCCAGTTTCAACTAATACTGAATACTACCTTTATGTAACACAAATATTTTAATACTTTTTATAAAAACCCAGGTGGTTTTTCAGTTCTTGCGTGTTTCTGACTGACATTTTCCGTTTCTGAAATGGAAAAAGAGACGGAAAAGGGATGCAATTGAGTAGGGGAAAAGATACCCAAATTAGAGAAAACTTTTAATGGAGGGTCTAAGTTTCAGCCTGCATTATTGAGCTTCGTTAGTGAATGTCCAGAATAAAACATAATTACTTATTATTTATATTTATTTTTTTTTTTTTACTGGAAAATGATTTTATTCCATTCAAATATTTTAACTTACGGCGTTCTTACTTAGTATGGTAGTATACATGGGTAATATCAAATGCATTTTTACCTTTAGTAAAGCAACATTTCCTTATTTATTTCGCTCAAAACAGAAAAAAACAAGAATACCTTCCTGCAAGATAAAACCCTAGCCAACTTAATTGTGTGCTGCAGATTAAGAAAAGTAGTATTCCAAAGAAGTAATATTTTTGGAAAAAAGAAAAACATGGGATGAATTCAGAAAGAGCCTTGTTGAAAATCATAGAGGAAATATTAAGCAGACCTTAAAGCTTCTTAAAGAAATACCAGAAAACCGGTCAGGAACATGAACCATGTAAGAGGCAATAGAGTTACTACCTCGGAAGACATTTTGGGTCGGTGGAGGTGTAATTACCAAGATCTCTTTTTGGAGGTACGTGGTACTATAATGCCCTATGTACAAACAGCCATAAAAGAAAGCCTAAAATGTTTAGAAGAAGATGAGGTCGAATATGCTACAGAGGTGCCTCCATTAAAGGAAATCATCAAAAATATACAACGTAAATGGTTAGGACAAATTTGTCAGATGGAAGAAGTGAACGAGCCCAGAAAGACCATAGAAGAAAGATCTACAAGTAAAAGACCACGAGGTCGCCCAAGGATCTCCTTTCAGGAATACATCAAGAAAATTGGGGGCAAAAGAAACAAAACCCTCGCCGAAATGATTTTGGCTGTGCAGGGACCGTGAGGATTGGCGGCGCTGAATCGAAGTACGTCAGTAATGACTTAAAGAGGAGGAGAAAGAAGAAGTCTAATAAATATAGACTTACAGAGATAATAATTTGTTAGTAATTTAATAAATTTGTCCATTTTATTTGATTTAGAAATATTTAGTGGTACGTTAATGGTTTGTATGATAAGATTGATTCAAAGTTTCGGTACAATTTAAGTCACAAAGGTATTTTGAAAATTATACTGAATATAAAATTTGGATTTTAGTTTACATGATCAAGTGCCCATTGTACCATTATGGACTCCCAACAATAATGATATATTCACATATATAACCGGAGTAATTGACGTAAAGTAATTATAGCATTTACTCACTCTCTAGGTTGTTATAACTTGAAAATGCTTGCATTTTGAAACTATTTAACGCCTTCTCTTACGCTTTTTTTCTGGTTTGAAAATATGAAGGGGTATTGTTTTCTATTTTTTATCCTGAAAATAATTTTGTGATTGATATTTAGCCTTCTTAGCACTTAGAAATGTCACAAACCTCTAGTTCACTCCCAAGATTATTTTTGAAAATCCCTCCAACGCTCTCTATAAGAAAAAATTGAGGGGGTTTTTATATTGGGCAACACTATTTCTGGTAGACCTGTCTACTACCATCTGTTTCAAGAAGCTGAGTTTATTGACTCCGCTCGCTAAGTACCTTATTTTAATTTATCCTCACTCCCTAGGGGGTATCAACCTATTGGAAACATCATATTTGTTTTCAGATTTAAGATAAATTCAAAGCTCTACTGAAAATCCAGTAGATACCAATGAAAAAACTTCCTTTCATATAAATATTTATATTTTTTTTACAAAAAAGCTGAAAATACCAGTTATGGGCATGTTGTACCATTGTACCAAACAAATTTTCAATAGCCAAGACTAGTTGTGGTCTTGTGGCAAAATAATCTTTAAACAAATGTTTTTAATAATTTAAAAATGAGAATTTTTTAACGAACAACAATAACTATAAAAATAACTTAAATACTAATACAACGCGGTCTAACAAAAAAGTAAAATATATACTTAAAAACACAATCACTTGATGCACTCATTCACAAACTTTGTAGCTACGCTTTAGTTTAGAAAACCGTCATGAAATAATAGTTAAAAATGTATCTAAATAACTATTTATGAGTGCATAATTTATAGCCGCACTTCTCCTTGATTTTTTTACAAAAGCAGTAATGGCATACAACATGGTTGTCATCCCCACTTAAAAAATAAGGAATTCAAAGAAATCGGATTGTATATTTCGTAAATTCTCTTCTTTCGATGCTTCCAGTTTTCTTAAACAGCAGTAACCATCCGTGAAGTACGGAATAAAGCTAGCTATATTAACTAGTAACGGTCACTTAAGAGACGTTAAGTCAAACATGACCACTAATAAGAAGAGATGTAGTATTTCAGTTTTAAAAGGACATAATCAAATGAAGAAAATTCAATTTTTTTCTTTATTAGCAGAAAGAACGTCTGCAACACCGAAAAAAAATTGGAATGGACAGGAGTGATCATAACTCATATCTCGCATTTTTATACACCAGTTATAGTCAGTTCAAAATTATTGTTAATTAATATCAGATAACTTACAAGGGGACGTTTGCAGTTGTAACTCACAGATTTGAATGCCGATTTTTGTGTGGGTAGTAGGGACCTATAATAGTGTAAAACTAGAGTTATAGCCGCCAATGGGCATTAGGAGCCGAAAAAAAAAATAAAATGAAAATCACGTTTTATTTTTTTTCTCAGCTCGCAGTCTAGATAGAGAAATGATTCTTTCACGTTTAATTGCAGTTATGTAAGGTATTTGATATAAAAATACTTTCGTTATGCTCAAGACACCATCCGGCTTTAGGGTACTCAAAAACTCTAAAAAACATTACAAAATTCCAAGGAAATCCGCTGTAAATCAGTGGAAACTTTTTTTCATGAACAACTGACCTCAAATCTCGATTTAACGCACCATAAAACCCTTATATGTGAAATTTTATCAAAATCAAAAAATAATGATTTTTTACCCCTTTCGAGGAGGTTAAAATTTTGAAGTTGAGATTTCATCAACATTTTCTACCGACCATAACAACTGCTGTGTTCAAAAGATTACAACAGAAATAGCATCACTAGAATCAGCATACATTCTGCTTTTTATCCATGCGTATAACATTGGATTCTCTCCCGATTTTAGTGGACAAAAACTGATGTGAATGAAAAAATCCAAGGTCAGCTATAACTTGAGATATTTCAATAAGGGGAAATCCTGCAACCTCCGGATTTGGGCTAAACTATGCAGTTTTAAGGCTTCTAGATGACCTTAAAATTTTGTCTTAATCAGTGGCTAAATATGTGAGATAGCGCAAATTATTTACATTTTTTCAGAAATTGACAGCCAGCCCCTTGCCTTCTAAATCCTATAAAATTTTAAAGGTAAAAAACATTTTTTTTTTTATTTCGACAAAATTTAGTTTCTACATGTTTTTTGAGATGAGGAATCTGAAAATAATATCAGTTTTTAGTTTAAAAATTTTCCTCACCTATATTATATAAATAAGACTGATATAAAATGACATATTTTTATTTCAAATTGCATAGAAATCCTAAGATTGATGAATAATCTAAAATTAATATCAGGTTTTGGTTTAAAAATATGTATATATTTTTTAAATGGTCTTATTTGAAATTTATTGTGTAAAAACATAAATAGTAATAGAAAAAGATCATTTTATATCAGTCTTATTTATATAATATAGGTGAGGAAAAGTTTTAAAATAAAAACTGATATTATTTTCAGATTCCTCATCTCAAAAAACATGTAGAAACTTAATTTTGTCGAAATCAAAAATAATTTTTTTTTTACCTTCAAAATTTTGTAGGATTTTAGAAGGCAAGGAGGGGCTGCCAATTTCTTTTGAACACAGCAGTTGTTATGGTCGGTAGAAAATGTTGATGAAATTTCAACTTCAAAATTTTAACCTCCTCGAAAGGGGTAAAAAATCAATATTTTTTGATTTTGATAAAATTTCACATATAAGGGTTTTATGGTGCGTTAAATCGAGATTTGATGTCAGTTGTTCATGAAAAAAAGTTTCCACTGATTTACAGCGGATTTCCTTGGAATTTTGTCATTTTTTTAGAGTTTTTGAGTACCCTAAAGCCGGATGGTGTCTTGAGCATAACGAAAGTATTTTTATATCAAATACCTTACATAACTGCAATTAAACGTGAAAGAATCATTTCTCTATCTTGACTGTGAGCTGAGAAAAAAAATAAAACGTGCTTTTCATATTTTTTTTTTTTTCGGCTCCTAATGCCCATTGGCGGCTATAACTCTAGTTTTGCACTATTGTAGGTCCCTACTACCCACACAAAAATCGGCATTCAAATCTGTGAGTTACTTCTGCAAACGTCCCCTTGTTAGTTTATTGCCAACGTTTCGACTTGCATTGCAAGTCTTCATCAGGGCTAGAAGAAAAGAAAACGAGCAAAAAGGTATGACTAAATTGTAAAAAATACATGAAAAAACACAGACTACAAAACATGAGTATGGCATTTGGAGATAAGCTAAGTTAAAAAATAGGTTAGATGTTTAAGCCGCACACTTTGGTCACAAATTAAGTTCCTTATAGTTGTAAACAAACAAAAATACGATCGATGTCGAAACCTTATAATATGGTACTTTCTGTGAACTCTTGGTGGCTGCAGAGGTGGACCCTTACAAGTTTGAGTTGTTTCGTCACGAGAAGATATTAAAAGACTTATGTTTAAGAGGGGGTTAAAAGACTTATTTTCTCTGGTAATGACATGTAAGGCCAGTTCGATGTAGGGACATTTATTTATTTTATTTATTTATTTCCCTTCCTTGCCTTTCGGCTACACGGGTTTTGCAGGGATGGCTTATAACCATCACTGCTGGTTTTAACAGTTTAACATAACATTTCAATATTACTTTTAACATTACAAGAATAAATTTTCTTAAACATTTAACAGAACATTTCAATATTACATTTAACATTTAACATTTCAAGATTACACTATACGTTTAAAATAACATTTAAAACATCAAAAAAAAAAAAATCATTTCCAAAAACTAATAATTTCTGCGCGTTCCAGCGAGTTTTTGTGGAATCTGAATTGTGGTGATTGACTTGATCCACGGTAACTTTTGGTCTGCCGAATCTTGGCTCTCAGCCCATCCGGAAGAAGACAATCGAACAAGACTCGGAGACATTTCAATTGCACAGATCGATTTTTGCCCGTATATCGGAATGGCGGTGAGTACCGAACCAACCATTACTGATGTCCATAAGTCAGACTTTTGCTAGTATTACATCGAGAAAAAATCAAAAATTCCCCCACAAAAATCAAGCCATCCGTGATTTAACACGATTACGGGGGGTAAAGCCAAATCGAAGATATACAGAAGATTGGAGATATTATAGGGCCCTCAGAAATAATATTTGCATCAATACTATCGAACAACAGATAATGTATAATCTCAAATCAAAGGAATTAGTAGATCAACTGATAGTAAAAGGCATCTATAACAGTCAACGATAGCATTATTTCCTATTAGAAGGTGATTTCGGAAGCTAAACGCATAATTATCGCAAATGTATGCCCTAGTACACCCCATTCAGTACTTGGTGAGGCTCTCAACAATTTGACATATTATATGTGTGTCTCAGTTTCAATTCTTGAGTGCGGGCTTTCGGGCTGCAGGCTATGAACAACATACTTAGCTCTCGTAGAAACAAGTTTACGGTAACCCCTGAAACAGCTCATCGTTTTACCTCAATCGTTAACTATAAACGACGAAGGTTTAAATTACAGAGTATTTTTAGCAGAAGACACAGGAGCTTGCTATCCCCCCCGATGTCAAAACACCGGACAAACCACACATCTGCTTGCCAATGGGTTAAATCTACAGAAATAAAAGAAACAAATACTCCATCACCGGTTGTAATAAAAAACAAAGACACCAATTCAAAAAAGAACAACACTCAGGGCACAATAAAGATTTCCTTCCAGATGTAACAGAACCAACAGAAGAACCGAAGACAGTTCCTCAGATAAGATGTTAACTTCTTCTGAGTTAAAGGAAATGTCAGTCCTCCCAGTTCACTTGAAGCAGGAAACAAGGTACAACAGACAAGGAAAACACAAGAACAAACACAAATCACCGCAAACACCTCTCACTCCACAAAAACACACACTATAACGAAACAACTCTTACCCTTAAAAGAAATCATAGACAAAGATAAAGAAAGTGTTACATTCTAAATTTTTACCAATTGCAACAGCTTTCTAGATGACTCCAAAACTACTAAAGACCCCGTAAGCAGTGCGCTAAGCATAACAAAGGACCTAACCTAGATTGATAGCTATGCTAAAAGATTTATATGTCCATCTCAATCCAAACCCCTTCGAAACCGTTTTTTACACGTAATGCGCATAGCCTAGAACAGTTCCTGAAAAATTCCATCTACATAGATCTTATTTCAACTTCACTATACAAACTCAATTACAAAACTAGATTACATAAACTCAATCACAAAGTCAAAATTTTAGTAAACACAATCTCATTTTTCATATATTTCACAAATAAAATATGACAATTCTTAATTGGAACTGTGATAATGTTTATCAACACTACAATGACTTAAAACTACTATTATCAAACTATTGTCCCTCAATTATAGCACTACTACAGGAAACCCATCTAAAAGCCCATCAATCTGTCTTAAAACTCATCTTATAACTGCATAAACAAGACATATTCTTCAAATACATATGCTAGCAGGGGGTATTGTTGGCATTTAAAAAGGGAATAAGTTACACAGCATTAAACCTATCCTCAAAATAGAAGCAGGCCGCAGCAATTGTTCACCTCCCCGTTCAGTTCACCGTATGTACTATTTACTCTCCATCCTTTAAAATCCATTTACATACGAAGATTTAAAAAGAACTTCTGCTCGAATTACCGCACCCTTGCATTTGTATTCGGAGACACGAACGCCATCAGCCCGACGTGGGGTTTAAATAATCCCGCACCGATTCAAGGGGGAAAATAATTTGAATCTTTAATAGATGAATTATCTCTTATTTGTGCAGTCCCCACAAACCATCTTTTTTATAGTCGTGCCCACAAAACGTGGCCCACAATTGATATTTGTTTAGCTACAGTGCATTTCCTGTAATCCCCTCTATATTATTTTTCATTGCGATTTAGCAGGTAGTGATCACCTTCCTCTTTTGTTTGTCTTTCCAAATCGAACCGTTTAGTTCTGGAGATAATTCAGAAAGTGGAAATTAGGTGCAGCCTGATTGGAACAAATATAGGACAATTATGTGAGAACAGTTTCCGAGATTTTTGCCCTGTTGTCTTCCCATGAAGAAAATCTCGACATTTTACCTCAGCTATAATAGAAATAGGAAACCTATCGAGTCCCAAGAACAAAGGCAAAAACAGTCTTACAGAAAAAGTTCCTGGTGGTCTCCAACATGCCGGGCCGCACTAACCAAACGACACAGAGGCTCCTAAAATTGTTGAAAACCCAACCCTCTTTGACCATCACCATAAATTATAATAAAGCGAAGGCGAAGGCCAAATGGATCATCAACAAGGCTAAGAGAACTTCTTGGTCTCAATTTCTAACATCCATTATACTTTGCACTAACTCCATCCAAAGTAGTTTGGAACAAAAATAAGGGCTTATTAAGGCAGTCAGTTACCAAAATTCCCGAGAACGATAAAAATATAACCATCTACACCGATCAATTCAATAGTTAATGCCTTTGAGAAATATTGGTTTAGGTCTCTCAAGAACTCTCTTGCAAATGATCAATTCTGTACTGCGTCGGAAGTTTGTTTCAGATATTACACAGAGCCATATAACTCGCTGCCTCACGGTGGAAGAATTGGCAGTTTAGTTATAATAGTACGCGATCCAAAGCTCCAGGTCTCGATCAACTTCATTTTGAATTCATTAAACATGCACCTCCGTCTGTCCTATACTTACTCCTAACTCTTTTGAACAACATCTGGACTAATAGGGTTTTTTCCTAAATGTTGGCTTTCTGCAACAGTATTACCGTTACTTAAATCTGATAAAGATCCGAAATTAACAGAAAATTATAGACCAATATCTCTGACCTCTGTTATTTGTAATTAATTGAAAAGATCTAAATAACCGCCTTATTTCCAGAGGAATTAGAAAAAAACGAAACTTTTAAATAATGAGCATTGGTTGTTTCCGGAAATAATCCAGATCTACAATTCATCAAGTTTTTTAAGTTTCATCTTACCTAAAAATCAGCGTTTGATAACAATCAACACTATTAGCGCTTTGTGTTTAGATATAGAGAGTGCCTTTGACTCTTGCTGAAATCAAAAAATTATCAATACATTAATAAATTGGAATTTCAAAGGTAATTTATTATGTTTTATTGAAAATTTTCTGACAGATAGGAATTTTCGCTTTTCGCGTTCGTTTAGGCACCAACATGTCTAATACTTTTTTTCCTGAATGTGGAGTACCACAAGGCTCGGTACTTAGTCCAACACTCTTCACATAGCAATCAAAACGACATTAACAACGATTTGCCTGAGCCTGTCACAATTTCACTTTTGCAGACGATACCTTGATATATCTCAAAAACGTCTGATATAGCTTTTGGTCAAGACGTTAGGTCAAACACGCTTTGCAGACAATTAGAGACATGGGCAAACCTTTCTGGCTTTCGTTTCTCTGTACGAAAATCTTCAGCGACCCACTTTTGCAAAATTAAAAGATGTACTCAAGCCTTTTCTATATCACTGGATAACCAAGTATTAACAAATTAATCATTTTCGATACTTGGGCATAGTCTTTGACTCAGACTCACATGGAAATTCCATATCGATAACATGATATCAAAAATCACAAAAAAAGAAAATATTATAAAACTCTTTCAGGCCTGAATTTGGCTGCGATAGAACCTCACTCTTAAGAATTTATCGTGCCTAATTAGACCCATTTTAGATTTCGGATGCGAATATATGGTGATGCAGCTAAAAATATCCTCAAGAAACTAGACTCCATTCACCACAACTGATACGTAGAACAACAGGAGCGTTCAGAACCAGTTCTAAATCAAAATATAAAAATTTCCTTTTTGTTTATACTGATGCCTCCAAGGAAAACAAAGACAGCATGGTGCGCGGTAACATTTTCCGGAACGACAGTTAGATATTGCCTTCCTGACTATACTCGGTTTTCTCGAGTGAATTATTTGCTATCCAATTAGCGCTTGATATAGTTAAAATTTTAGATAGCAACAAATAGTACATTTGTACAGACTCTTTTTCGGCTTTAAAAAAAACTTACAAAACTCCACACCATTCTAACAATCCAATTTCACATACACAATAATAAAACAGCTACTCACAATTAATAAACTAATACACTTTCTTGGGTACCCAGTCATGTTGGAATACATGGAATGAATTGGCTGATGCAGCTGCTAAAGAGGCGAGAAATATGTTTCCGGTACCCAATTTACCAATTGTCCTCAGCGACTATCAAATATATATTCAACAGAAGTGCAAGGCTGCGTGGATTTATTATTGGAAACAGGATTCCGGATAGTAACAAACTTAAAAATGATTTGCCCTAATGGTCAACCATGGCCACTGCTAAACGGCTCTAGGAGGGAACAAGTGGTGATGACTAGGCTGCGCATCGGGGCACACAAGACTCACACACCATCACCTACTTCAAGGTAATTCACAGCCCATGTGCTCAAGGTGCCAAGTCCCTCTATCAGTAGAGCACATATTTAGTAATTGCAGTCTACACCCTACAGCTGGAACACCCATCTTCAAACAAAGACCTGGGTACAATGTTCAAAAACTATCAACCGATGTTCTGAAGTTCCTCAAGATTGCAGAATCTTTAATATCATTTAGATAAACAAGAAATCAGAATTGGTGGTGCCTCTGGCCATGTTGCAGTACACGGCACCTTAAAATAAATAAATAAATAAATAAATAAATAACAACATACTATATCAATTTTTTTTTTTTTTTTTTTTTTTTTTTTTTTAATTTATAGCTTTACATTTACGTTTATATAGGCTTTATTCGGTGATGGGGTTGTCGTCATTATCATTCCTGTCCAGGGTTCTTTCTGGGGCGTGGCCCCTTCTTCCTAGGTTGAAGTGCTCTACTCCCACTTCAGTTTTCCAACCATACACAAAACGTTTGTAATACGGGTAGTTGTCAGCTGATACTAGTTGAGGGAAATCACTCCCCGTTAGAACATAGAGCCCTGTTTCTCTCTGTAGCTTGGCTCTCAATGTCTCAAAGGCAGTGCATGAAATCACCACATGTTCAGCGGTCTCCGGTACACCACAGCTGGGACAAAGCGGGTCAATATTTTTACCATGTTTCTTTGGAGCTTGGCTCGAAAGCCCCCGTGCCCTGTGAGAAACTGTGAGATCCAGTAATCCGGAGTACCCAAGTTGCTTGAAGACGTGGACCTAACAGTGGGGAAATATTTTCTAAGAGTAGTCCCTTTCGGGGGATTGTTACCCACCGCCTGTTCCATTCTTCTATCGTGTACTCTCGGATTATCTCCAACCATTTCCTTGGATTTGCGTCGATCAGAGACCGGAGATTATTGGTAGTCCCACCAAGCCTTCCCTTTTCATTTTAAATTTAAAACCATCTTCTTGCAGTACAAGATCAAGAGGTACCCCTCCTGCTTAAGACCTGGACCCTCTCATGAGGACACTGGATCGGTACGCCCTGGTGACTCGCAGCAGAGAATTACGCTGAATTGTTGCAAGCCTACTCATCTGTCTGCGTGACAGATTTTGGTACCAGGCGGGAGATGCATACCGTAGGATACCAAGTATCACTCCTTTATAAATCGCCATCGTAGCTGGGTATCTGAGGCCCCACAAGGCGCCCCCTAACCTACTGAGACAGTTCAATGATAAGGCCGTCCTATTGGCAAGATATTCCAAATGAGGGCGTTACATCAAAAAAAAATTTCTTCTTCCACTTTCGTTTTTCACAACCCAGGTAAGTGACAGTCTCAGTTGGACGTATTCTTTCTCCTTCAATTCAAATAATAGGGTTAGGCCTACACTTATTTCCTTTCAGAAGAATGGCCTGTATTTTTGCAGCCGCCATTTTCATCTTCTGTTTACTACACCATCTACCGACTAGGCCAGCACATCTTTCAGCTTCAATTGGACTATACTGTTGGCAGACACCACGACAGCCAGATCGTCGACATAGGCAATCGCGGGAACCGTTCTTCCTCAAGTATAGTCAACATATTATTGAAGACTAACTTCCACAGGGCCGGACGAAGTACAGAGCCCTGAGGACAGCCCCTCTTGACTACATCTTCATACTCATAGAAGTTTCCGCGTATTTTAACACGTCGGTCCTGGAGGTAGCTCATTACCAGCGCATACAAATTGCTAGGAGTATCGTATCTATGGAGCTGGTAAAGTACGCTTGGCCACCACACACTATCAAAGGCAGAGGTCAATTCGATGTAGGGACAAAAAACTGATAAGAATCAGTGAGTTTTATCTAGTGTATGATTCTCTTTAGTATCTTCTCATGCTCTACCATGGAGAAGATGGGTATAGTATTAGCATCCCTCAGCGTGATCCAAACACCAATATACCACTTAAGAAAGCTGTGTCTGCAGCTGATTTTTACGCCTAAATGTTAATGAAGCGAGGAGGTAAAGAACCTTATTTACTTTAATTTCGTAATCTTTTCAACGAATTTATACTTGATATGTACGCAAAAATAGAAACAGAAAGATTAAGCTTTATTCGAAAAAATAAAAAAAGTTGAGAATTTGAGACTTTATTCACTAAAAGTATGCCATAAGAAAAGCTGATGGTCTGGTATCAGTGCTGGGTAAGACGGTAGTGCTGCCTCGAAGCTTCACCATATTGGAGGAATATCAATGTAATATAAAATTAATTTTTGCAAATTGTCAAATTTACTTATCTAAGTTATTCTAAGAATGGAATTCTTTAGGTTTATTTAAGTAATAATAATTATCAACGTTAAGCTTAACTTTTAATAATTGAAGTTGTTCATTGAAGTCATCCTAATGCGTATTAGGTGGCCGTAGCGGAGCAGGGGTACTTTCAAGCTAGTATTATGTGAAATCAAAAAAAACGCTTTAGTACTTTTGCTGATTTCATATAAAAGTGATGAGTACAAAAAGTTATTGAATTTTTCAATTGAATGAGTTCAATAAAATAACACCAATATGGAATACCAACGCACAGAAAGGTAATATATATTACCAACGCACGCTCGTTTCCTATATATTTTGTGTTGCTGATTTCGAAAAAATATTGTATAAAAAATAAAGGACCTTTGGGTTTTTATATGTTGATATATGACCGGTACAAATAATACTAACAATACCCAGTGTAAGTTGTCTTGACTTTGCAGCCAGTTAAAATTACTTTAACAAGTTTGGATTCAAAAACAGGTCGCGGTTTTTTGTGTGCTGGTATGGTTATTTTACGGAACTTGATCATAACTTATTATATAGGTTCTTATAGTAAATTTAATGAGCATTCAGATGAAAAAAAAAAATTCGGATCGAACAGTTAGTTTCGGAGCTGTAGCCGAATGACTGGTGATAAAGATGTTTTCGCAGAGAAGTGCGAAGCTAGTCAAAGAGTGTTGAAATGAGGGGTGTATGTGCATGAAATAAGCGAATTTTTGACATCATAGCTTCTCTAGGAGTAATTACAAGGTAAACCTACTAAACGTCACCGACCCTGGAGGTTGAGCTACGGGTGGAGGGGGGGGGGAAGGTCTCAATTTCGTATTTTTCGATCTTATCCCGAAAACAGTGGACTCAGAAAATATTTTTTGCTACAAATCGAAATTAAAACTCATTGAATTTCCTATATAATTAATTATATACATATTTGTCGAAATGTCCAACGGTTTTTCGAGAATATACTGTTTATTGAAAATCGATAATTTTAGAAATTAAATAAAATGTTTACCTCACTTTTTGTTAAATATTTGCTTGAAATACCAGAAACTTGCATATAAAATGAATTGAAATTCAATGCTCTACCGTTTTGATTCTGTAATATTTTCTGAGGAACGATCGGGGAAGGTACTTGAAGCAAAAGTATTACAAAAAGTGAGGTAGCATTGGTTTTTTTTTGCCGAAAATCAGCGATTTTCAATAACGTATGTCTCGAAAACCATTAGAATTTCGACAAATTTATACAGATTCAATTTTATAGGAAATGTAATCAGCTTTGATTTAGATTTAAAACATACTTTCCTAGAGTCGACCATTTTCGAGATATACTACATGTAAAAAATAAAATACGAATTTTTTTTCGGAATCAAACGTTTCAATAATAATAATGTTTTTAATAACTTTATTCATACACTTAGCCGTTTTCTGATTGTAAGGTTGTAAATATCAATATATGTACAGCCTTTAAACAATTCAGCCACTAAACAAAAAAAATAAATAAAATGGAATCATAAGTGCCAAAATATACTTATTTCGCAGTAAAGGGGTTACAAAACGCACACATTCCCTTTTGCTATCAAATACCTTATTAGATCTATTGTAATATGTTTATAAATATTTTCTTTGTCTTTGTAGCCTTTCGTGTTTGTTGACTGAAACAGGGGCCCGAATAGAATAGAAAAAAGAGGGTAGGCGGAAGTTCAAAAAAATATTTTATAAAAAAAAATATTTTAACAAAAAAAATGTTTCGGCATCCTTAGGGGCGCCTTTGATTCCACCTAAGCTCCTGAGGAATGCGCGCCTCCTCGTGGTACGGCTGGATAACTCTACTCCTGATAAAGGCTAGGGATAGAGGAACCAAAACGAAACCCTCTAAGGTTAACAACCTTAGTTGTATCTTGTCAGGCAACCGACCCAAAAACTAATATAATGACAACATTATGAATGCGTTTTTCTAACATAATTCATTGCCCTGAAGACAAGTCGAGCATTCGGATTCCAGGGAGCTCGACAGTAAGAAACCAAGTGGTGAATCGGAGCGCCACAAGACTGTGAAAGAAAGACTAAAACCAAAAAAGAGTTTCTTCATGGGGACATATAATATCACTCACTACTGCAGGTGGCAAGCTGAGACAGCTAACCACCCGGAGATGGACAGACTTAAAATTTCAATATTGGCGCCTACAGGAAACCAGGTTACCACAGATAGTGAAACAGCTGACTATAATGAGTATATGATAATTAGGGGGCGAACCGGGAAAAAGAGTCATGCCACATTTGGGAACGGGTTTCATGGTCCCAAGAAACATCTGAACTCCATATGGACTTCAGGAGCTCTGGCCCCAGACTTTCAACTCTCACGTTTAAAGCTACCAACAAAAGTAATACCCTGATAAACGCTCACGCTCCTATAAACGAGGACAACAGGAGAACTCCTGACAAAGTGGAAGAATTCTGGGAGATTCTGGAAGATGAAATTAACAGAATACCACAAAACAATGCTAAAATACTGATGGGCGATTTCAACGCACAAATAGGCAAAGAAAAGAAGTACAGAAAAATAGTGGGGGACTACCCTGCGCATCTCAGGACGAAACAAGAATGGCGAGAGGTTGATTCAACTTTGCCAAAATGCAGGCATGAGAATCATGTCAACACACTATAAAAGCGAAATCCAGCAAGAAAAGACATGGGGTATCCTCCAAGCCAAAACCCGCATTTAGGGGAGTTCCAGCTGGATCATGTGGCGGTCTCAAGAAGGTACTCAAGAGAGATACAAAATGTGCGAGTTAAGAGGGCAATCAACGTTACTTCTGATCATTTCCCATCACAAATTAAAATGAAAATAGTACCAGTAAGAAAAAAATGGAAAGAAGAAGAGAATTCCACAATGAACAGCTAGTGGAAATGGAGGAAAGCTTCAATAAGAACGACGCAAGACTGTTTTACAGAGCATTCAAGCAAAAAGTTAAAGGCTATATACCACAGGCACTGGTGCTAAGAAGAGAGGATGGAAGTTTGGCCCAGACAAGGAAGATAATTGTTACATACTAGCAAAATATTTCGAAAACCTATTAAACTGCGAAGAACCTAAAGGGAAATTAAGTACTGTTGACAACACACATTGGATGGATTCAGACCCTCCTGATGATGAGGAGCTCGATGAAATAATTTCAGCTCTCAAGAACAACAAGGCTTCGGGAGAAGATGGGGTGGTGGCAGAGATGTGGAAGCTGACGGGTGACGATTTCAGGAAAAGGGTGGCGGAGTTGATGATGGACATCTGGTTTGAGGAAAAGATTCCTGAGGATTGGAAAACAGCGTTAATACACCCTCTGCACAAGAAAGGAACAAGAACAGATGCAGACAACTACAGAGGGATCTCATTGCTGCCGGTCAGTTACAAAATTTTTTCCAAAGCATTACTTAATAGAATAACCCCTATAATGGACCCTAAAATCGGTGAATATCAGGGCGGTTTCAGGAAGGGGAGGTCCTGCGCGGAACAAATTCTCAGCTTGAAACTGTTAATCAGACATTACAGAAAAGACCCAAAGAAAGACCTCTATATCGCCTTTGTGGACTTCAGGAAGGCATATGACTCAGTTGACAGGAAGACTGTGTTTGATGTTTTGAGGGAGTATGGAGTGGACAGGAAAACTATAAAACTGATAGAACTAACCCTCACGGACACAAAATCTAAAGTTAAATTCCAGGGAGCCATTAGTGAACCTTTCCAAATTAAAACAGGACTGAGACAAGGGGATGGCCTTTCCCCAATACTGTTCAATGTGGTCCTTGACAAAATCATGAAAGAACTGTGGAAAACTGACAACACAGGTGCAAAAATAGGGACTAAGTACAATCACATTAAAGTCAAGTGTCTTGCCTATGCGGATGATCTGGCATTGTTGGCAGAGTCGGAGGAAGAGGCAGTTAACCAGATAAATATGTTGAAGGAAATTGCGGAAAGAGCCGGCCTACAGATCTCCTTTGAGAAGACAGAATTAATGACAACAAACACAAACTTCCAGAAGAAATCGGTGGAAAGCAAATATGGAACAATAAGAGTGACCCATAAGTTTAAATACTTCGGTGAAACCATCTGTAGCAACGGACAGGAAAAGGAAAGTATTAAAGACAAGATAACCAAACTAGGTAAACTAAGCTTTCTGACTGGCAACATATATAATAAGAAGAATCTTTCCATCAAAGCAAAACTGAGGCACTATAGCACAGTAGTCAGACCAGTCATACTATACGGGATGGAAACCATGTGTCTCCCAACCTCGAGAAACTCCTAAAGATCGAGAGGAAAATTCTGAGAAAGATCTATGGCCCTCAAAAGACACCAGAAGGGTACAGGTTGAGGCCTAACAAAGAAATTTATGGAGATCTAAGAGACCTAGAAACAGAGATCAGGATTAGGAGGTTGAGATTCTACGGACATATGGTGAGAATGCCTCCAGAAAGACTAAATAAGGCTGTCTTCTCAAAGATGAGAGGGTATAAAAGTGCTCCAGCGTA